>AWOL01S0025201.1:0-13773 GCA_000715115.1 Nicotiana otophora
ATGCACAATATGGGAACACTTACAATCCAAATTGGAGGAATCATCCTAACTTCTCACGGGGCGAAAATCAACAGAATCGGAATCAGTATAGGCCTCAAGGAAATTTCAATCAGCCTCAGAAGCCACCCCAACAAATAGAAGAGAGTACGAATGACTTGCTGAAAAAGTTGTTGCTTGACAATCAACAGCTCAGGACCGATTTCAGAAATCTTGAGAGGCAAATGGGGCAGTTAGCAGTAAATCAAAATACTAGACCTACAGGCTCTCTTTCCAGTGATATAGAGAAGAACCCTCAAGTTAATACAGTTACACTCAAAAACGGGAGGGAACTAGAGGAAGTGCCAAAGAAGAGAAAGGACAAACCTATACCTGAGGGGGAGCTGACCCCTAAGGCAATACGCGAGTCAAAGAAAAATGATGCAAGTTCAGATATAGTGGAGGCTGCAAGGCCACCGCCACCTTTCCCCCAGAGATTGCAAAAAAAAGAATGATGATCGTATGTTCAACAAATTTTTCTCTATGTTGAGTCAGGTTCAATTAAATATTCCATTGGTAGATGTACTTCATGAAATTCCAAAGTATGCTAAGTATATAAAAGATATAGTGGCTCACAAGAGAAAATTGACTGAATTCGAGACAGTTACACTTACTGAGGAGTGCACTTTAAGGGTCCAAAACAAGCTTCCTCAAAAGCTTAAGGATCATGGCAGCTTCACCATCCCGGTGCGAATCGGTAATATTGATGTGGGTCGTGCTCTTTGTGATTTGGGGGCTGAGCATAAATCTGATGCCATTGTCCTTGTTTAAGCAATTGGGTCTGGGAGCTCCAAGACCAACCACTGTGATGTTGCAATTAGCTGATAGGTCCATAGCCTACCCTGAAGGAGTGATTGAAGATGTGCTGCTGCAAATTGGAAAATTTATCTTCCCAGCTGATTTCATTATTCTAGATTTTGAGGCTGATGAACAAGTTCCAATCATATTGGGACGACCTCTCTTGGCTACTGGTGATGCAATAACTAAAGTGAGAGAGGAGAAAATGATTATGAGGGTGGACAACGAGGAGCTCTCTATGATATCTGTTGTGGAGATGGATGAGCAACTTCTTGACACGAGTGTATATCTAGACGACTCTCTAGAAAAAGCGCTCATGTTGTTTGATATCTTGATGATTGATGATAAGGTTGAGAAGATGATGCATATCCTAGATGCATCATGTGCTTACATGCAAGGAATACACCCGTTTGAGCCCCTGAATAGGCCAAGTGGGCCTCCTCCAAAGCCGTCAATTGAAGAATCTCCAAAATTGGAGCTTAAACCCCTACCCCCTCACCTTCAATATGCTTATTTGGGTAGTTCTCACACTTTACCTGTTANAACTTAAACCCCTACCCCCTCACCTTCAATATGCTTATTTGGGAAGTTCTGACACTTTACCTGTTATTATTTCTGCTCACTTGTCTAAATTACAGGAAGAAAAGCTATTAAGGGTGCTACGTGAGCACAAACGAGCAATTGGGTGGACAATGGCTGACATTAAAGGCATTAGTCCAGCTTTCTGCATGCACAAAATCCTCATGGAGGACGGATACAAGCCAAGTGTAGAGCACCAACGCCGACTAAATCCAATCATGAAAGAAGTGGTAAGGAAAGAAGTGATTAAGTGGCTTGATGCAGGTATTGTATTTCCAATCTCTGATAGTAAATGGGTAAGCCCCGTTCAATGTGTGCCGAAGAAAGGGGGGATAACCGTAGTAGCTAATGAAAATAATGATTTAATTCCTACAAGAACTGTAACTGGATGGAGAATTTGCATAGATTACAGAAAACTAAACAATGCCACCCGGAAAGACCACTTTCCCCTGCCTTTTATTGACCAAATGCTTGATAGATTAGCTGGCCAGGAATACTACTGTTTCCTGGACGGTTATTCGGGGTATAATCAGATTGCTATAGCCCCAGAAGACCAAGAGAAAACTACATTTACATGTCCTTATGGCACGTATGCGTTCAAGAGAATGCCCTTTGGTATTTGTAATGCACTTGTGACTTTTCAAAGGTGTATGATGGCTATTTTTACTGGCATGGTTGAAAGATTTGTAGTAGTGTTCATGGATGATTTTTCTGTATTTGGATGTTCTTTTGATTATTGTTTAATGAACCTTGATAAAGTGCTTGCTAGGTGTGAAGAGACGAACTTGGTGCTAAACTGGAAAAAGTGCCATTTCATGGTACGTGAAGGTATAGTCCTGGGGCACAAGGTGTCCAAAAGTGGTTTGCAGGTGGACAAAGTGGAGGTGGAGGCGATTGAAAAATTGCCCCCACCGACATCCGTCAAAGGCATTCGCAGTTTCTTGGGCCATGCAGGTTTTTATCGTCGTTTCATTAAAGAATTTTTGAAAATTTATTCTCCTTTGTGCAGGCTTCTTGAGAAAGATGTCCCCTTTAAGTTTGATGATGCCTGTCTGAAAGCATTTGAGGAGCTGAAGGGAAGGTTGGTGACTGCCCCTATTATCATTGCCCCAGATTGGGCGCAGCCATTTGAGTTGATGTGCGATGCAAGTGACATAGCAATCGGAGCTGTTTTGGGGTAAAAGAGGGATAAAATCTTTCATTCCATTTATTATGCAAGCAAAACTATGAATCCAGCTCAGATGAATTATACAGTTACTGAAAAATAGTTGCTTGCAGTGGGTGGGCATTTGACAAGTTCAGATCCTATCTAGTAGGAACCAAAGTCATCATCTACACAGATCATTCAGCTATCAGATACTTGTTTGAAAAGAAAGATGCCAAGCCAAGGCTGATTCGTTAGGTCCTCCTATTGCAAGAATTTGACTTAGAGATCCGATGTCGAAAAGGGACAGAAAATCAAGTGGCTGATCACTTGTCTAGATTAAAAAGTCGGAACCATGTAGTAGAATGAGGGTCAATCAAAGAAACATCTCCTGATGAGCAGTTATTAGCAGTCACCTCAGCTGAAGCCCCATGGTATGCAGATTATGTGAATTTTATTGCAAGTGGGGTGACGCCACTAGAATTGACACCTGACAATAGAAGAATATTCTTACATGATATGGGCTCTACNATGTGAATTTTATTGCAAGTGGGGTGACGCTACTACAATTGACACCTGACAATAGAAGAAGATTCTTACATGATATGAGGCTCTACATGTGGGATGAGCCATTCTTATATAGGCAGTGCGCATATCAGTTGGTGCGAAGGTGTGTTCCTGAGGAAGAGATGAATGCTATACTGCATGACTGCCATGCTTCGCCATATAGAGGTCATCACGGCGGGGATAGAACCGCCCAAAAAGTGTTACAATCAGGTTTTTATTGGCCAAAATTGTTTAAGGATGCACATGCCTTTGTTAAAAATTGTGACAGATGCCAAAGAACCGGAACTATCACAAGGAAGCACGAGATGCCCTTGCAAAATATTCTAGCATTAGAGCTTTTTGATGTTTGGGGGATTAATTTCNTATTGTGACAGATGCACGAGATGCCCTTGCAAAATATTCTAGCATTAGAGCTTTTTGATGTTTGGGGGATTAATTTCATGGGACCGTTCCCATATTCTAATGGGCACAGGTACATCTTAGTGGCGGTCAACTATGTTTCTAAGTGGGTGGAAGCCATTGCTCTTCCTACTAATGACACAAAGGTAGTGGTAAGCTTTGTAAATAAGCACATCTTCACACGTTTTGGGACTCCAAGAGTGTTGATAAGCGACGGGGGAACTCACTTTTGTAACAAATTGCGGAATAATGTTCTTGCAAAGTGTGGAGTTAAGCACAAGGTTTCCACTGCCTATCATCCCCAAACGAGTGATCAAGTAGAAGTTTCCAACAGAGAGGTAAAGTAGATTTTGGAGAAAACAGTAAGTGGGAATAGAAAGGACTGGGAAAGGAAGCTGGATGATGCATTATGGGCATATCGCATTGCATACAAGACCCCCATAGGTACTTCTCCGTACATGTTGGTTTATGGGGAGGCGTTCCACTTGCCCGTTGAGCTTGAACACAAAGCATATTGTGCGATTATGGACTTGGCTGGTGAGAAGCGATTGCTACAACTCAACGAGCTTGATGAGTTTCGATTACATGCGTATGAAAATGCCAAATTGTATAAAGAAAAAACCAGGAGGTGGCATGATAAGCACATCCAACATCGTGAGTTTGAGCCAGGTCAAGAAGTTCTCTTGTTTAATTTGAGGCTAAAGTTTTTTCCCGAAAAGCTTAAATCTCAATGGTCGGGTCCGTTTGAAGTGGTTAGTGTGAAACCACATGGGGCGGTGGAATTGTGTGATACGCGTTCTAATGCAACATTCTTGGTAAATGGCCAGAGAGTAAAACACTATTGGGGTGGTGACATTGCACGTCACAAGACCTCGATGGATTTGGTGGAGGCGTGAAGAACGTGTTGCATCGTGCCGCGACGTTAAATTAGGCGCTTCTTGGGAGGCAACCCAAGCCCTGTCTTTTGTTTTCATAGTTAGTTCGTTTTTCTAGTTCATTTTATTTATTTATTTTAATTTTAATTTTTTTTAGAATTAATTCTTGTATGTATATATAAAACAAAAAAACAAAGCTCCAGGTATGGAAAAATAGGGTGGATGTATCGCATCCCCCTCAGCAGGAAATATTGACGGACTAACTGCACAAGGGAGTGAAGTGTGCCCATAGCGTCCACAGCCGCGTCCACAACAATTTCAGAGAAAGCAGTTGGGATGCGTCGCGTCCAAGATCGCATGCACAGGTAAGTGTTATATTTTAACATATCACAAGCCTAAACATCCCAAAAATTCCTCTTCCCAGACCCTCCCTCTCATATCACTTGAAACCACTGCAACTCCTCTCCTACGCACCACCACTACCTCACCCCAAACGCGACATATATGTATCTTTTTCCTCGTTCTTTATTTTTATTCTCTCTCTTAATTCTCCTATCTTCTCTCTCTCGCTGGTAGCAACAATATCCCCGCCCAAAAAGTCTCTTAGGTTAGGTCTTACCAATTTAAATATCACACATGTGATTAAGTGGGGAACTGAAAAAGTTTGAGGCTTGGGGTTGTCGTTCCTATTAGTTGTAATGGTTGCAAAATAATAAACTATAATTTCCTTCATCTTGTTAATTTTGGGAGGGTAGTCGAATTACCCGACTGATAGAAAAAACTAGGCAAAACTATTGCATACCACCTGTTCGATGAATTGCTTGTGAGGTAAATTTAAGCGCCGGCGAAGTCTGAGTAATCGAGAAACACTAGTATATGCTAGTGAATAACTGTGGGGTCGTTTGTCTTGATTGTGTACAATATTGTCGAAATGTTTTGAGCCTATGATAGATTGTCTAAATAAATTGAACATCCGGCACATGCTAGACATCTTCAATTGTAAAGTGTTACTCGATTTGAATTGTGTGAGTTCTATGCGTATTGATATATCGTGAGAATAAGTGTGGGGTCGAGTGAGCTGCTATGTGTAATTGAACATGGTTAGTGAGCATCGCTCGGATAAACCTCATGTTGTGCGTAATGATATCTATAAAGCGCAATGCTTATTTGTAAATTTGAAGAGAGTTATCAGATCCTTGTTGAAAGCCATGGGCTATAGTTTCATGAAGTACTGAATGTCATGACTATACGAATGATTGGAAGTGCAAGCTGTTGCACAGCTGCTTTATAGCTGAACTTCACTGTTCTATACGCTAATTGTTGACTTCTTTGCATTGCAGGTACTTAGGTTCATAAATGGAGGCAACAGGCAAACCGTCCAAGCAACAAGACAGAGATAATAACAAGCAACCACCCAAAAAGCCTACCGGAAAGGCAACATGTGCTCCAAATCCACAGAACAAAAGGAAGCGGACTGAGAAAGAGAAGGAACTGCCGACTAGGCAGTTAATTGATGAATCAGAGCAAGAAGAGGAGGAACCATTAGTAAGGAGGACTGTGAAGAGGGGTATTACAACAACATCATTAAATCCGCCAAGCAAAGGGATAGAGATCAGAGAACCTGTGCCGAACCAGAGAAAATCCTCTAAACAGAGTGACCCGAATGATAAAGGGAAGCAGAAGACTACTGTAGAATCTGAGTCCGAGTCTGATTCGGATAATGAGCTTCCACATATCGACATGAGTGATGAATATTAGGGTGAACCAATAGACCGAACTGCTTCGGAGAAGAACTTTGTTAGTGAAAAGGCATTCCGAGCTTATAATAAGATCCTGGGTTCCAAGAAGTACATTCCAGAAAAGCCAATCAACATTGGAGCACTTAAGAAAAATTACCCAAATTTTCTAAAATCAATTCGAGAGGTGCAACAATGGGGACCTATCTTGAAGGGCCACGGCAAGGCCAACCTCACTATCGCCAGAGAGCTTTATGCCAATTGGCGTCACTCCAGGGGCAACATTGTGAGAGTACGAGAGGTGGATATTAGTGTCTCATCTGAAGCTCTGAACAATTTCATAGGGGTGCCACACACACTAACAGATAGGTTTGATTCCATATGCAAAGCACCAGATTATGCACACATTAAGTCTGTCCTATGCCCTACCAGGAAAGATGCAAATTGGAAGCATGGGAGTATGGAGTACCATTCTCTGGCCAAGAAATTCATGAGCGCGTTAGCACGTATGGTTCTAAATTTCATATGCAACCGCCTGATGCCATGCCAACACAAAACTGGTATCCCTCAACACCGAGCACTAGTATTGTATGCTTTATTGGAGGGGATACCGCTCAACTTGGGAGCCATCATGCACGACCAAATGAAGTGCACCAGATTGAACTATAAGTGGAGGTTGTTCTTTGCAAATACCCTATCGGCTTACTTGACAGAAACGGAGTATTATGGGACAAGGAGAATGACGACATTGAGGCTAAAGCTCTAGGACCATATGATGTTGCTCATGTACTAGAGCCGAACAAGGGAAGGTCTTCTAAGCCCACCATTCAACAATTGTTTGAGCAGATGCAAGTTGATATGTAAGAGAACAAGGATGAGTTGATAGCGACTCGTGCAGAGTTGAGTGCCACCAGAGATGAGTTGAGTCAGACTCGTGCGGATCTAAGTCGAGTCCAGGCTGAGTAGGCCACGATGATGGGGGAGGTATCATTACTCCTCCGTGCTCTGGTTCAACGTGCAGATATAGACATCTCACAGCTACTTGCATCGTCCACTGCTGGACTATCCACCTCTACTCCTCCTATAGTCCCTGAGGCTCCACACACCATGCCTACTGATGCCGCTGTACCACCTGCTACAGACTCAGCTCCAGTTGGTGATGATAGGACTGTGACCGATCTCCCTATTCGTGAGGATGCTATTGCTAGGCCAGAGGGGGCCATGATGGATACCATGGATGCTGATGCTCTTCCACGACTGTGGAGGATCCTTCCACCTTGACTTGAGGGAGTTTCTTCTCACCCTACTTTACCTTATTTGTGTGCATTGGGGACAACGCATGGTTCTAAGTATGGTGTGGGGGGCTATTCATATTTTTTGTGGATGAATGTAATTAACTGTTACAATTTGTGTTGATTTTAATACTGTTGGGGGCTGTAATATTCACTGAATTAATGGCCTGTAATAGTTAGAAAATCCATCTATATGGAGTAACTCTCAGTCCATTGTTGTGTCTAGTCGTAGTAAGTAGCCTTATAAAACAAAATCAGAAAATAGAGGACTTTTCCCGACGACGGACTACCTGGACAGTTCTCTCGAGGGATTAAGGTCCTTAGAAAAATACAAAAATATTTTCATTTAATTCTTGAAATTAGTGTTAGTATTAGGAGATTGACAAAAAACTAAAGAAAAGCACAAAAAATAGAGTAATAGCCTTGAGTAGTTAGTAAATTTTGTCTAGTAGGTAATAATCCCCCTTGATTTTTCTTTGGCCATCGGTTCTTTTCCAAAGGATGAATTTTTGAACCGGGTACTAGTTTTATTTTTTTTAGAGTAGTATAGGATGTAAAGACTCAGACTAAATTCAGCACATTCTGTGACTTGTTTTATACTAACATAGTTAGACCTGAGCACGTGGATTATAACTTTCTCCATGATTTTGTGAGAACTATTTTTGCCTTTAAAAGTTGAATAGTTTTTTTTGTGACACTTAGGTTCATGGTCTTGACTCCTGTGCTAATTGTTGTGATGTATGCATTAAAATTGGGACTTAACTCTGTACTTGCTTTGATTGAAATTTGAAATGTAGCCCTCCTAAGTGAACCATGTGCCAATGTGTGGTGAGATTTTTGGTAAAAGTCTCGTGTAGTACATTTGTATCTAGAACTTGCNGCAACAGGCAAACCGTCCAAGCAACAAGACAGAGATAATAACAAGCAACCACCCAAAAAGCCTACCGGAAAGGCAACATGTGCTCCAAATCCACAGAACAAAAGGAAGCGGACTGAGAAAGAGAAGGAACTGCCGACTAGGCAGTTAATTGATGAATCAGAGCAAGAAGAGGAGGAACCATTAGTAAGGAGGACTGTGAAGAGGGGTATTACAACAACATCATTAAATCCGCCAAGAAAAGGGATAGAGATCAGAGAACCTATGCCGAACCAAAGAAAACCCTCCAAGCAGAGTGACCCGAATGATAAAGGGAAGGAGAAGACTACTGCAGAATCTGAGTTCGAGTCTGATTCGGATAATAAGCTTCCACATGTCTACATGAGTGACGAAGATTAGGGTGAATCAATAGACTGAGCTGCTTGGGAGAAGAACTTTGTTAGTGAAAAGGCATTCTGAGCTTATAATAAATCATGGGTTCAAAGAAGTACATTCCAGAAAAGCCAATCAACATTGGAGCACTTAAGAAAAATTACCCAAATTTTCTGAAATCAATTCGAGAGGTGCAACAATGGGGACCTATCTTGAAGGTCCACGACAAGGCCAACCTCACTATCGTCAGAGAGCTTTACGCCAATTGGCATCACTCCAGGGGCAGCATTGTGAGAGTACGAGGGGTGGATATTAATGTCTCAGTTGAAGCTCTGAACAAATTCTTAGGGGTTCCATACATATTAACGGATAGGTTTGACTCCATATGCAAAGCACTAGATTATGCACACATTAAGTCTATCCTATGCCCTACCAGGAAGGATCCAAATTGGAAGCATGGGAGTATGGAGTACCATTCTCTGGCCAAGGAATTCATGAGCGCGTTGGCACGTGAGGTTCTAAATTTCATATGCAATTGCCCAACGTCATGCCAACACAAAACGGATGTCCCTCGACATCGAGAACTAGTATTGTATGCTTTATTAGAGGGGATACCGCTTAACTTGGGAGCCATCATGAACGATCAAATGCAGTGCACCAGGATGAACTACAAGTGGAGGTTGTTCTTTGCAAATACCCTATCAGCTTACTTGACAGAGATGGGAGTACTATGGGACAAGGAGAATGACGACATTGAGGCTAAAACTCCAGGACCATATGATGTTACTCATGTACTAGAGCCGAACAAGGGAAGGTCTTCTAAGCTCACCATTCAACAGTTGTTTGAGCAGATGCAAGCTGATATGCAAGAGAACAAGGCTGAGTTGATAGTGACTCGTGCAGAGTTGAGTGCCACCAGAGATGAGTTGAGTCCAGGCTGAGCAGACCACGATGATGAGGGAAGTATCATTACTCCTCTGTGCTCTGGTTCAACGTGCATATATAGATATCTCACAGCTGCTTGCATTGTCCACTACCGGACCATCCACCTCTGCTCCTCCTATAGTCCCTGAGGCTCCATACACCATGCCTAATGAGGCCGTTGTACCACCTGCTACAGACTCAGATCCAGTTGGTGATGATAGGACTATGGCCGATCTCCCTATTCGTGAGGATGCTATTGCTAGGCTAGATGGGCCCATGATGGATGCCATAGATGCTGATGCTATTCTCGCCCTACTTTACCTTATTTGTGTGCATTGGGGACAACGCACGGTTCTAAGTGAGGGGTGGGGGTTATTCATATTTTTCGTGGATGAATGTACTTAACTGTTATAATTTTTGTTGATTTTGATACTGTTGGGGGCTATAATATTCACTGATTAATGGCCTGTAATAGTTAGTAAATTCATCTATATGGAGTAACTCTCAGTCCATTGTTGTGTCTAGTCATAGTAAGTAGCCTTAAAAAAATAGAAAATAGAGGACTTTTACCGACGACGGACTATCTGGACAGTTCTCTCGAGGGATTAAGATCCTTACAAAAAATACAAAAAAAAAAACAAAATTTATCTGATTCTTGAAATTAGTGTTAGTATTAGGAGATTGACAGAAAAGTAAAGAAAAGCACAAAAATAGAGTAATAGCCTTGAGTAGTTAGTAAATTTTGTCTAGTAGGTAATAATCTCCCTTGATTTTTCTTTGGCCATCGGTGTTTTTTCAAGGGATGAATTTTTGAATCAGGTACTAGTTTTTCATTTTTTTAGAGTGGTATAGGATGTAAAGACTCAGACTAAATTCAGCACATTCTGTGACTTGTTTTATNTCGAGTCTGATTCGGATAATAAGCTTCCACATGTCTACATGAGTGACGAAGATTAGGGTGAATCAATAGACTGAGCTGCTTGGGAGAAGAACTTTGTTAGTGAAAAGGCATTCTGAGCTTATAATAAATCATGGGTTCAAAGAAGTACATTCCAGAAAAGCCAATCAACATTGGAGCACTTAAGAAAAATTACCCAAATTTTCTGAAATCAATTCGAGAGGTGCAACAATGGGGACCTATCTTGAAGGTCCACGACAAGGCCAACCTCACTATCGTCAGAGAGCTTTACGCCAATTGGCATCACTCCAGGGGCAGCATTGTGAGAGTACGAGGGGTGGATATTAATGTCTCAGTTGAAGCTCTGAACAAATTCTTAGGGGTTCCATACATATTAACGGATAGGTTTGACTCCATATGCAAAGCACTAGATTATGCACACATTAAGTCTATCCTATGCCCTACCAGGAAGGATCCAAATTGGAAGCATGGGAGTATGGAGTACCATTCTCTGGCCAAGGAATTCATGAGCGCGTTGGCACGTGAGGTTCTAAATTTCATATGCAATTGCCCAACGTCATGCCAACACAAAACGGATGTCCCTCGACATCGAGAACTAGTATTGTATGCTTTATTAGAGGGGATACCGCTTAACTTGGGAGCCATCATGAACGATCAAATGCAGTGCACCAGGATGAACTACAAGTGGAGGTTGTTCTTTGCAAATACCCTATCAGCTTACTTGACAGAGATGGGAGTACTATGGGACAAGGAGAATGACGACATTGAGGCTAAAACTCCAGGACCATATGATGTTACTCATGTACTAGAGCCGAACAAGGGAAGGTCTTCTAAGCTCACCATTCAACAGTTGTTTGAGCAGATGCAAGCTGATATGCAAGAGAACAAGGCTGAGTTGATAGTGACTCGTGCAGAGTTGAGTGCCACCAGAGATGAGTTGAGTCCAGGCTGAGCAGACCACGATGATGAGGGAGGTATCATTACTCCTCTGTGCTCTGGTTCAACGTGCATATATAGATATCTCACAGCTGCTTGCATTGTCCACTACCGGACCATCCACCTCTGCTCCTCCTATAGTCCCTGAGGCTCCATACACCATGCCTACTGAGGCCGTTGTACCACCTGCTACAGACTCAGATCCAGTTGGTGATGATAGGATTATGGCCGATCTCCCTATTCGTGAGGATGCTATTGCTAGGCTAGATGGGCCCGTGATGGATGCCATGGATGCTGATGCTATTCTCGCCCTACTTTACCTTATTTGTGTGCATTGGGGACAACGCATGGTTCTAAGTGAGGGGTGGGGGTTATTCATATTTTTCGTGGATGAATGTACTTAACTGTTACAATTTTTGTTGATTTTGATACTGTTGGGGGCTATAATATTCACTGATTAATGGCCTGTAATAGTTAGTAAATTCATCTATATGGAGTAACTCTCAGTCCATTGTTGTGTCTAGTCATAGTAAGTAGCCTTAAAAAAATAGAAAATAGAGGACTTTTACCGACGACAGACTACCTGGACAGTTCTCTCGAGGGATTAAGGTCCTTACAAAAAATACAAAAAAAAAACAAAATTAATCTGATTCTTGAAATTAGTGTTAGTATTAGGAGATTGACAGAAAAGTAAAGAAAAGCACAAAAATAGAGTAATAGCCTTGAGTAGTTAGTAAATTTTGTCTAGTAGGTAATAATCCCCCTTGATTTTTCTTTGGCCATCGGTGTTTTTTCAAGGGATGAATTTTTGAATCGGGTACTAGTTTTTCATTTATTTTAGAGTGGTATAGGATGTAAAGACTCAGACTAAATTCAGCACATTCTGTGACTTGTTTTATACTAACATAGTTAGACCTGAGCACGTGGATTATAACTTTCTCTATAATTTTGTGAGAACTATTTTTGCCTTTAAAAGTTGAATAGTTTTTTTTGTGACGCTTAGGTTCATTGTCTTTACTCCTGTGCTAATTGCTGTGTTGTATGCATTAAAATTAGGGCTTAACTCCGTACTTACTTTGATTGAAAGTTGAAATGTAGCCCTCCAAAGTGAACCATGTGCCAATGTGTGGTGAGATTTTTGGTAAAAGTCTCGTGTAGTATATTTGTGTCTAGAACTTGCCCGGTATGTGAGTTGAAGAGAAATCCTAGGTTTTTCTCAGTTTGAAAAATGATTTTAGGCCTTCTTTGATCTTTTTGAGCTTAAATGCTTATCATAAATAAAATCATCCCTAGTAAGCCATTTTGAGCCTATTGACTTTTAATTGGTACCCACATTACAAGCCTAGACCCTTTTTATTCTCAACTGACATTGTTTTGATCCTATTTCCTCTTAAAGTACTTTAATCGTGAAATGAGCGCTAAAAGAAGTAAGAAGGAACTAAGTATAGGGTGTCTTTTGAGTGGAACCAATGAAAGGAAGAAATGTGCACTTCTTTTGTAAAATAATACACCACTAGCGACAATTGAAAATAATAGTTGGAAAAACAAAAGAGAGAGAATAATCTAAAAAAAATGGAAGGAAAAATAGAGATGAATAAACTGTTGTCTTGTTCTTGTTAGTGGGTATGAATTAAAGTAGTACTTAAAGAAGAAGGGGGCGTTTTTGGGGTGATATTATTTATGAAATTGAAGTGGTGTTGAAGAATTTGCGCTTAAGTTATCATGTGACGTGTTAAAGTGCTTGGGAGGGTGAACCACTATTCCTAAATATATCATACACGTCCCTTAGCCCACATTACAACCATGAAAAGTCCTAATTGATTTTAGATCGAGCAAGCTTACATTAGTAGAGACTTACATTAAGGGCAAGCATATGGTACCTTTTGTGCGCATGTGAACTTCTTTGAGAGAGTGAGAGAATTCTTCTATTGTGTAAAGTCCTTAAATTACGATTCAAATTTTATTTGAGTGTGTGGACTATCTTACTCTGTTTTATGGTGAGGGCACATGTTTCATGATGGATAGGCGACTTTATTAAACTTTTCAATCAGAGTAAGAAAGTTGGCCTAAAAGTAGTTATGCTAAGGAGTCAGTTTCTGAGGTTGAGATGTCTCGAAGAAAGTACGAAAATGCATATGCAAGGGGCTAATTGTTGGTATCAACCAAAGTCATGGGTGCNAAATTTGCGCTTAAGTTATCATGTGACGTGTTAAAGTGCTTGGGAGGGTGAACCACTATTCCTAAATATATCATACCCGTCCCTTAGCCCACATTACAACCATGAAAAGTCCTAATTGATTTTAGATCGAGCAAGCTTAC
>AWOL01S0025202.1:0-32295 GCA_000715115.1 Nicotiana otophora
TCATGAAGCTTATTTACAACGGGGTACTAAATGAACATCCATAATATAATATATTCATAACAAATCGAAATTATTAAAATATTGGTAGTTTATGTTGAAACATGCTTGTATACATACTACCTTAAGAAAGTCATCTTATATTTGATTTACAAGTGAAATAACAAACTTTCTAACTTTATCTATACTATCGCTCTTGTGGTTTTACTTATAATAATTTCAGGTACCATAATCTTTTTATAGAAAGTTAATGACAAAATAAGTGACAAAATTTAGAAAAGACAATCGATAATAATAGCTTTTGCAAGATAAATGATTACTATTATCAATTCTTTCCACAATATTCAAATTACAATATATAATTAATTTTTTAAATTATTTCTACTTTTTGACCTACCAAAGGTTATACACAATTATGTCAAAAACTTCATTGGCCCAAAAAACGAACTTGAAACATAGCCCAAGGACAAAATAGTCAAACTTTACACATATTTTCTAAAAAGTACTCAAATAATCCCAAATAATGTCCGTCAAAAAAATTCAAAATACCTAAAATACCCTTACGCAAGGGTTTCCGTTCGTTGTTCTCATAAACAGCCTCCCCTTCTCTTCCCCTCATTCCTTCTCCTAGCAGAGAGAGGAAATACTCTTTCCTTTTCTCTCTCTAAAAAGCTCATCCCTTTATATATATAAATCTATCTCTATATTCACATTCTGTATAATTACACCTTTTTATATCAGTTTGGGTATTGTTTTTGGGTGGAGGATTTAAGATTTTTATTTGAAAGAGGTGTTCGAATTAATCGGACGGTGGAGAATTAATTGAGGTATGCAGGCTGATCAGACGGTGATAAGTTTGAGACCAGGTGGTGGTGGTAACAGAAGCAGAGTGCTTGTGGGCCATTCATCTACTAATTCTGATCTCCCTTTGCTTCGTCCACATGGCGGCGGTTCTTCCTCTCTTCCCTATTTCAAGGTTCAATCTTTTCTCAGATCTGTGTATTTTCTTAAAATTTGATATTGTTTTGTGTAGTTTGTATTTGGGTATGCCTTTATTGAGTGTTTTCAGCTCCTTTTGTTTTCTTAATGGTTTTCTTTTGGGGTTAATCTTGATATTTTTGAATCTGATATTGTTTTGTATAGCTTATGTGGCCTTTTTATTGTGTGTTTTCAGCTCTTTTTGTTAACTTGATTGCTTTGTTTTTGTGTTGTTTGTTGTTTTTTTGGTTAATTTTTTTTGAATCTGATATTGTTTTTGTGTCGCTTGTGTTAAGCTTTATTTACCAATGTAAGGTTCGAACCCTGCCGCTTAACAAAAGACTGGTATTAAGTGAAGAAAGGTAAAGGGGCGGGCTAATTATCCACCGAGTTTAGAATTGAGCCCCACTAGCCTTGGGGATTTCTCGGATATCAAAAAGGGAAGGGTCTGACTGGCAGAATGATTAAAAATCTGAGTAATTTTTTTATTTGGATATATGGCTTTATTGGGTGTTTTCAGCTGCTTTTGGTTTGCTTGATGGCTTTGCTTTGTGTTGTTTGTTGCTTTTTTTGGTGAAGCTTTGATTTTTTTGAATCTGATATTGTTTTTGTGTAGCTTGTATTAAGTCTTGTTAACCAATATAACGTTCGGACCCCTCCGCATAACAAAAGACTGGTATTAAGTGAAAAGGGTAGAGGGGCGGGCTAATGATCCACCCAGTTTAGAATTGAGCTCCACTAGCCTCGGGGATTTCTTGGATATGAAAAAAGAAAAAGGTCTGTTTAATGCGGCAGAATGCTTAAAAATCTGAGTAATGTTTTTATTTGGATATATGGCTTTATTGGGTGTATTCAGCTGCTTTTGGTTTGCTTGATGGCTTTGCTTTGTTTTTTTTTTTGGTGAAGCTTTGATTTTTTTGAATCTGATATAGTTTTTGTGTAGCTTGTGTTAAGTCTTATTTGTCAATATAAGTTGTCTTATTCGCCTCATGTGGCAAAGGTTGAGGGATTTGTGACTTAGGACACCGGTTTGCGTATAAGGGTAGAGGGGTGGGGCCCATTATCCCCTAGTTTGGCTGCGGTTGGTGCTAAGAGTTGGCCCAGATCGATTTCTCGGTCATAAAAAACGTTGTCTAATGTTCTCGGTTTTTGTTCTTTTATGTCTGTTTATTGGCAGAATGATTAAAAGGTAAGTTTTTACATGTACATCTTTGGGAAAAATTGACGTAAAAATTGATGAGTTGTGGTTTATTCATGTGTGTTCTGATTCTTGATGATTATGGTGGTATGTATTGGTTAAACTTTGTCTCATGTTTGTATGGGTCCGTTTGCTGGTAGAGTTACTAAAATTGGATGTTTACATGCGTAGTTTTGTTGTAACAAATACAAAGTTTTGTTTTTATTCGTGGATTTTCATTTTCTTGATGATAATATTGGTATCTGTTGTTACAGCAACAGTTACCAATATATATTAGTCGTATGATCTTGATTATTTATCATTTTATGGGTTCTTTTTTTTATGTAGGGTGAGTAAAATTTGGAATTTTAAATGCACAATTTTTTTATCTGTTTCTTGCTGGTAATGGTGTTTTCTGTTATGTGTTGAGGAGAGTGTGACAGCTCATGTCTTGTTTTGGAAATTGGCATAAGTTATAGCTCCAATTCATTCTTGGTTGTGTTGTCTCCGTGTAAAAAATGGTTCTTGTTACTTCTTTCTCAAAAAATTAGTTCTTTTACTTATTGGGGTACTTTGTGTTCTAGAATGTCTATTTTACCTTGTTTTTAAAGTTGTGGAATTGGGGCCTGTAGATAGTGTAGAAATGTCCGTGCACCAATATGTATTATTTCTGCAGTTATTCTTGTTTCTTAACGTCCTAATTCTTGGCAGCTCACTTAAGATGTGTTTCTGCTGTAAATATGGACGGAGAAAAATTTGTAGCCTTTAGGTGGGCAACTAAGGAGAGTATCGGATTGCCCATAAAGACCCTACTAACATTGAATTCTTATTAATTGTGACCCAATGAAAGAAGTCCAGAGAAGCTATGCTGTTTATATGCACTCTAGTCATCATTTGGTTGCTTTTTTTTTTCCCTGGTAAAATTGGTGCCAGTCATAGAGTAGTAGAAATGCTGTGTGGCCTTTGGATATCTTTATATAGGAGTTTAATGTAGATGCTTTGAAGGAAGGGTGATTTTAGGAAGACAGAATCGCAGACAAAGTGGACCACCTGGTTATTTGCATTAAATTCTACTTGCCGCTTAAGAGTTTGAGGAAGAAGCAATGTTTCCTTTTCTTTATATCTCAGAGCTGCTCAAAAGGAAGCAGCTGCTTGTGATTGGGAATTATTTAGTCTTTCACTGAGATTGATACTTAAGGAACCCTTTGTAATGAGCTTGTTTATTGAATTGTGACCAGTATTTGATACCTTATTCCTTTTTTGCATAACCATAATTGTCTAGTCCCTTGTCAATATAGAGATCTGCTCGTTGTTGAATCTGGCAGAGTGACCTCTGACCCATGGCTGATTCGGCTATGTAGCTAGTGTGCAAATTCAGGATGCTATTAAAATCTGCTGTCAAATTCTTTTGCTTGATTTTACCTTAAATTGCACCATTTTCTTGCATATTCTGGCTTTTGCAGTTGATCTTGAAGTATTTTTTGTTAACCAGCTCTCCTTACCTGGATGTTTTAATTGTGCATGCATTTACTTGATAATGCCCTTTTCTTTCATTGTTGAGATTCAACTTAAAAACTCCCTGTATGATACATGTCTTGACTATCCTTCTATCTTTGTAGACTGGAGACTCTCGTTTTGAGGGCCGTGAACGCGTTAGGTATACTCGAGATCAGCTGCTGCAACTGAGGGAGGTAATATTCATATCTTTTTAGTTTTGGCTGATTGCTGATGTTGTTATTGGGCTTTAGCTTTTGCTAGTTAGATGTGGAATAACAAGAATGCCCTTTCTCCTACTAATCCCCCTGACCCAGCCACTAAGGATAGGAAAAAATGAGGGTTGTGTTAACCCCCCCCCCCCCCCCCCCTCCCAAAAAAAAAAAGAAGAAAAAGGATGATCATTTTATGTTATATGGTATCCTGTATGTGCATCTCCTTATGGTTTTCCCTTTGGGTTGATTGTTCCCGTCTAGGTGGTTGACATTTCAGATGATATTCTTAGAGTCAGACAAGAAGTTGAATCTGAACTGTTTGGTGAAGATGCCAGTCGAGGTCGTGCAGACACTAATGTGAGTATCTGTTAAAAAGGTTATATTTCCCCCTTCTGATTTTTCTGATGACGCGGACACCCACACAGCACATGCACAAGGAAACAGAGTGGGCATGCTGTTCGTTTAGTTGTTTGTCCACAGAAATACTTTCCCTTTTTTCATTTAAAAAATGTCTCTCTTTTGTCACTTTCAGTATGCAATATTCTGTTGCCACAAGTTGTCTCATTTATGTTTCTATGCAGGTCCAGTCTCAGACTCGTTATTCTGAGCCAGACAGTCGTGATTGGCGTAGCAAGTCAGCACAATTTCCTGCCGCCGTGGATGACAGATCATGGGACGCTCTCCGAGAAAACAGAGAATTAGGTGGCCGGCAAGAACAACTTAGCTCACAGTTTGCAAGGACTCAAATTTCTCCCAACCGAGCGGTAAATCTTAATCTATTGCCTTTTGCATTGTTTCCAGAACACATCCATTATCTATCTTAAGAACCTCTGATAGGAAAACAATCTGGCTTTTTTGTTACTACAAACCGATAGACACCTTTTCCATGTTTTTTAAAGTCCTGTCTGAAAATGAGAGTTGAGAAAATGAAGAGAAGTTCTTAGTTAATCATTATACAAAACCTTGCTCAAATGTAGTAGTGGATCAGGAACTTCAGTAATTGGGCTATACTATTTCTTTGCAGTTTGCTGATGTATGTAGAATTAGGTGTAAGGGATGCAGTAATGTCGTCTATTATTCAATTATTATAATAATTTAAAAGACAGTTACTTGGATGAAGATATGTCTATTTCTTTGCATAATTTTCTTTTAGTAATAATAGCAAGGGCATTGTTGTTGTCATGATTTTGAATGAACTATATTATATGATATGAAGCTATCTTCAGTTCTTGATCTCAGAAACCTTTATTTTTGCTTGTAAATCAGGGAGGACCTGCTCCTACACTAACCAAAGCTGAGCTGCCATGGTCAGCTCGAAGAGGCAATCTCTCTGACAAAGATCGCGTCTTGAAGACTGTGAAGGGGTAATTTTCTCTGTAATAGTTATGCATTTAACAATACATATTTGCTTATTCGTGGTTCATCTTTCTTTCTCTGTCTCGCTGTCCATCTCTTGGTCTCCCATATTCACTGCTTTATTGTCTTATTTGTTATTGTCTCGGCATCTCTTACATTTAGAACACGACACAAAACTTCCATTGATATGCTGTCACTTGCCCATTAAACTACTTCATCAGTGCACTATAATTGCAGAGAGAAGATAATATGTATTTATTCTGGATGTTTTATGCATGAGGTTCATTCTTTCTCTTTTGTGTGTGTGAGTGACAAGTAAGGAAGGATACATGAGGTTCTTGGTTTCAAAAGTTTGATTATTCGAGAAAAACTTACGACATTATTTGAAGATATGGATTTTGTCTGACTCATTGATTCCAACTAATATTGATTTGCAGTATACTCAACAAGCTGACTCCAGAGAAGTTTGATCTCCTCAAAGGTCAATTGATAGATTCAGGGATAACAAGTGCAGACATTCTAAAGGTCTGTCTTCCCTTCTCCAGGATACCCCTCTCTTTCGTTGTGTTTTTTGCTCACTTAAATTTTCCTTTTTCTGCCGCGGAAATTTAATGTGTTTTTATCTTCACTCCAGGGTGTTATTTCCTTGATATTTGACAAGGCTGTATTGGAACCTACATTTTGCCCGATGTATGCCCAGCTGTGTTCTGATCTCAATGAAAAGCTTCCTCCATTTCCTTCTGATGAGCCTGGTGGCAAAGAGATTACATTCAAGCGTGTTCTATTGAATAATTGTCAGGAGGCATTTGAAGGTGCTGCCAATCTGCGAGAAGAGGCGAGGCAAATGACTGCCCCGGAGCAGGAGTCAGAACGTAAGGACAAAGAAAGGTTGATAAAATTGCGGACTCTTGGCAATATACGGCTTATCGGGGAGCTTTTGAAGCAAAAGATGGTCCCTGAAAAGATTGTTCATCACATCGTTCAGGTTGTTAATTTCTTGCCTTTTGCTCAGGTCTATTTGTTTCCATGCTGATTGCCGTCTTTAATACCTTGAAATGTACTAATTGTTGTCTTTGCTGGTTTTATTCAACAGGAACTATTAGGACAAGATCCCAAAAGTTGTCCGGAAGAAGAGAATGTTGAAGCCATTTGCCAGTTCTTCAACACCATTGGCAAGCAGCTTGATGAGAACCAAAAGTCAAGGCGCATCAACGATGTGTACTTTAACCAGATGAAGGAGCTATCCACAAACCCTCAGTTGGCTCCACGTTTAAGGTTTATGGTTCGTGATGTGCTGGATTTACGTTCCAATAACTGGGTCCCTAGGCGGGAAGAGGTGACACATCATTCTATATCATGTATTTGTTGCCTGTTCATGTCGTAGAATTATCTCTTGACGTAGTGATATTCTTTCCTTTTTGCACAGGTGAAAGCAAAAACCATCACTGAGATTCATACAGAAGCGGAGAAGACCTTGGGGTTACGTCCTGGTGCCACTGCAATCATGAGAAATTCTCGTGGTCCTCCGGGTCCTCAAGGCAGCTTGAGTCCTGGCGGCTATCCCATGAATCGGCCAGGGACTGGTGGTATGATGCCTGGAATGCCGGGAGCTAGGAAGATGCCGGGTATGCCTGGGATGGATAATGACAACTGGGAGGTTCCTAGATCCCGGTCGATGCCGAGAGGTAATGGCCCAGTGGTGCAGCCTGGTGGACGTGGTCCTCCACAATTGGTCGGCAAGTCGCCCTCATTGAACCCAAGGTTTCTGCCTCAGGGTAGTGGTGGTTTCGTGAGTGGTAGACCTAGTGCCCTCTTGCAAGGTAGTACTGGTGCACCTCCTGCTCGCCCATTGGGCTATGGTTTTGGCACGGAGTCTGCATCACAGGTTCCTGGACCAGTTAGACCTCCAGCAACTGTTTCTCCAGTTGCCGAAAAGGCACCCCAGGCTCCTGTGGCAAGGTCGAATCCTGATGAACTAAAGAGAAAAACAGCATCTCTTCTGGAGGAATATTTCAGTGTTCGGCTTCTTGATGAAGCTTTGCAGTGTGTTGAGGAACTCAAATCCCCAGCCTATCATCCTGAGATTGTCAAAGAAGCTATATCAATTGGTCTAGACAAAAGCCCGCCACGTGTTGAACCAGTTGCACAGCTTCTTGAATATTTGTTTCTTAAGAAGGTTTTTACCGCTGGGGACTTGGGCACCGGATTGTTGAACTTTGCCTCTCTGCTGGATGACCTTGCCATGGATTTACCAAAAGCACCGGCCAATTTTGGGGATATAATTGCTAGACTAGTTTTGGCGGGAGCATTGGACTTCAAGGTGGTCAATGAGATCCTGAAGAAGGTAACCGATGATCTATACCAGAAAGACGTATTTACAGCTACAATGGGAGCTATTAGCTCTAGTCCTACAGGCCAAGCCGTGTTGGATTCACAAGCACCTGATGTTGAGGTGTGCAAAACACTTTTCCAATAAAAGCTCAACTCTTCATGAAGAGCGATTTTCTGTAGATGGAATGTACTCAAACTCACTTTTCAGCCTTTCTTGTTTATGCCTGGAGTAGAGCCAACTGAATCGCTGTTTATCGTTGAAGTTGGTGCGGTCAAGATCAGGTTGATGTCAAGTGAGTTGTATATTTTTCCAAGGTCAAAGTAGTGTGTTCAAAGAAAGATTTTGCCTTTTGAGATTGGTTAATTGTCTTCCATAATTGCTCTAGGCAAAGAAGCCCTCATTTTGTATTCCATTAGTTATTTATTTATTTTCCCCTTTTGACTAGTTAAATTAAAAGTTGTCAAACTTGTGAGTTCATACTGCAATCTGCAACTGCCTAAGCATTTATATACCATTTTTGAAGGAAGATTCGAAATTATAATTCTGTCATTTGTTGGTGCTTTTATATTTTCTGTACATTGCTATGCTCTTTGTTTGTCTCCAGAGTACGTTGTGTCCCAAATGGGTTCTTGTGAATAAATTCTCCATCATATCTTTCTTCTATATTGGTACGCGTTTTGACATAAAAATTGTAATTGTTGAAAAAAGTAATATTTGAAATTTAAAATTATGTTTGGACATACATTTCACTTGAAAAAGTGTTGCAATTTTGTGAGTGCGAAAAAGTCTATTTCCGAAAATTACAAAATTTCATGAACAATTACATTTTCGAAAAAAAAAATCGATTCTTTGGAGGTGCTCCGTGGATATGGAATGAGTTAAAAAAGAGAGGGCAAATCGGTGCACAAAACATCCCGTATTCATGCAGTGTCCGGGTAATGGCCGTATCCAGGAATGTGATATAGACAACCTACCCTAATGCAAGTATTAGTGGCTTTCCATTGGACACTTAATAAAAGAAAAACTTATTGACAAACGGAAAGTAATATAAATTTTAGTAATGAGCTTAGACGCATGAAGAAATATCCTTCTCTATTTGGAGATATTGCAGTGGTTCTATACATGCCTAAAAATTGCACCTTTGTATTTACTAAGAACATCCTAAAATTGCCGTCCTATTTCACCTTTGCGAGTCAATGAATGGTTAAATGACAATATTTAAGTAAATAAGAAGAATGTACACGCACGCTTTGAATACAAGCTAAATACATCCTGTAAAATGTTTTGTGCTTTCTATATATGTATTATGTACATTTTGTTTTTAAAAAAAGCATGCGATTATATGATCAATATCTTATTATAATACAAGGATTGTTTACGCGGTTAATAATAATACAATAATAACAACAATCCAGGGTAATCCCACAAGTGGAGTTAGGGTAGTGTATATGTAAACTTACCCTTACCTTACGAATTTTGAATAGCTGTTTCCGATAGACCACCGGCTCAAGTAAAATACAGTCATAGCAATTTTATAAAGAAATACAATAGTGAAAAAACTATGAAAGAGAAGCAGTATCAACAAGATAATAAGATAACAAAAAAAAATGTAATAATAGAATCTAAGGGTGAGTGATGTGTGGCTATAATTCCATAGTTTCGTACATTATGTGCCTTGCATTTTATATGCTTTAATGATAAATTACACTTTATTTGTGCATAATGGAGTCTATTTTATGTGTAGGTAAATTATAGATGAAAGTAGAGCAAAATGGATACTTAAACGTTAAAAGTGTGCTCGAGAACCGTGAAAAGGAGAGACCTGGTGAGGCCAGCCAAAGGCCAGGCTGGACCAGGCTTTAGCTTGGCGAGGCCAGCCTAAGGCCAGGCTGAACCAGGCTTTAGCCTGGCGAGGCCAACCAAATTTCAGGCGTTAGGATGGCGACGCCAGGCCTGAGGCCAAGCCCAATCCGAGTTTTGAAGACTTAATTTGTTTCGGGTTTGACTAGGACTCGGCCCACACGTTTAAGATTTCTTCTACACATATAAATAGACCTAAGAACACCACTTGGAATAGGTTTTGCAGCCACAGGCAAAAAGAGCTGGTGGAATCACCCCTTGGGAGTGAGAATCATCTATTTCTACATCTTTTCATCTTTACTCTGTATTTTAATTATGCAAAATATTTGGGATATTGTTACTATGAGTATGAGTAGCTAAATTCCTAATCTAGGGTTTTGATGGAACCTATTAAAGGATGATTTTCTTGTTACGTTAATATAGATTTGTCGTAGTATTTTCTCTATTTGTTCAACTATATTATTCTTGTGGTTGATTGAAGGGCCCTCAATTAGTTGTGCCTATTTAGTACGTATTACTCGGGAGAGAGAGTGCATATTTAGGTAGTTATTGAACAACATCACTCCTAAACGTATATGAGGGATCAATACGGAGGTTTAAAGGTAGGTTTAGGGATAATGAAACCTTGATGCGATCTGAGTGAGCTGTACTTAATGCCAGCTAGCTAGCGTAATTCGGGAGAATATGCCTAGTAAATTGTGATAATTACTCGGGAGAGAGTTACGACAGTTAAAGTGCTCATGGTCGATAGAGAAGACTTAGACAAATTTATAGGAAACATAGCGGAAAGGATTCCGATAATTAGGGAAATCATAACTCTAGACCTCCTTAGTCTTGTCTATAATTTCATCTATGTTAGTTGATAATTTTACTGCTTTATAATATTTGCTAGTTAATTAGTAGAAATAAAAATTAAATCTTTATAACTAGAAAATTATTTGAACTTGTGTTTCTTTACAATATTGAACAGATGTGGCTAAGCCTTAGTTCTCTGTGGGATTCGACTCCGGACTTGTAAATCGGATTATATTTGCAACGACCGCTTAATCCTTTTTATAAGGCATAGTTGGGCGTGATCAAATTTTGGCGCCGTTGTCGGGGAACTAACGGTTTAGTTGTAGGTGTTTATATTGCAAAGAAATACATTGCTAGGTTGATAAAGAAACACTTATAGCTGTAGGTGTATATAGTTGCAAGTTTGAACTTTTATTTTTGCTTTCTTATATTTGATTTTTTTATTTTTGTTTACTTGTTAATGTTAAAAACATGGCATCTTGGAATTATGTGAGTTTTGATGTTGGTAATTCTACTTTTGTTCCTCCTTATGCATATAATGGAGGAAACCACCCTGGGCAAAATTGTCAAAATATTTTCGAGAGCGAGTTATGTGCACCAACTCAATTTTATGTGTGGAATGTGTGTGATATGTGTGGTGGTCAAGATGATCACTTGCATGATTGTGCTTATATTTCTTATGTTCCCCCAACCCCTTACTTTGATAGTTCTTCTTTTTCTTGTGAAGTTAATAGGAACAATATGATATGTTAAAGTGCCTTGTGGAACAAAATAATAAAAGACAGTAGCAGATAGAAAGGCAAGAGGAAACTATTCACAACTTGAAAGTTCAAGTGAATCAACTGGTTGAAGATCTTAATGCTCAACAAGCCAATATTGTGAATAGTATCCAAGAAGAGCCTGAATTAGATGCAGAAATTGAGGTACCAATAGAGGCGTCCATAGTAGAACACCAACAATCAATCAAACTAGAATTTGAGGATGCCGATGTTGTAGAAGAGATACTAGAGTCAATCAAGGACATTGATGATACATATTTAGTTGACTCTAGTGTCATCAGTGTTGGGGATGTAGACAGTCCCAATGTTCATGTAGTTGAATGCATTGGTCTACACTCCGAGTATTTTTCCACATTGTGTTTGGATGATGATATAGAAATAGAGTCATCCGGACCACTTGAGGAGTAAAGGAATGAGAAACAAGGTGCCTACATTCTGAAATTCTTCTCTCCAGAAAGTCGGGAATACACATCTCATCTAAAGGCCAAGAAGTGCAAAATACTACATTGTTTTATTGGGCCAGTCAAATTTATTCCACCACCCCAGGAGCATGATCATAGAGCAGAATCAAAACTTGGGGTCCAATTCATAAGTTCAAAGTGGAGGCAGAAAGTGATTCGTGTCGTGCCGCGACGTTAAATCAAGCGCTTGGTGGGAGGCAATCCAGCTTTAATGCTTTTTTTATTTTTTTTTTATTTTTATAGTGTCGATTTTTTATTTTTTTAGGAGCATGGAAAGCAAAGCTATTTGAAGGATGTAACAGCAAACCAAATGGTTGGAACTAAGTGTTAGGTACCCGCACGGAGGACCAAGTCCGGGAGAAGTCTGAGTACCCCATGAGTTGCTAGCGCTTCGGCCTTTGGCCTACCAGGGAGTTTCTTTTACCCTCTTATTAGTTATGGTGCGCATTGGGGACAATGCATAATTTTAAGTGTGGGGTGAGGATATTGTCTGTGTGACTTTCTATGCTATTTTAGTTGTGTTAGTTTAATTGAATAATTTATTTTAAAAAAAGAAAAAGAAAAATTAGACTCCTCCCGACGATGGATCTCCTAGACAGTTTTCTTGAGGGAAGTAAGTCTAAAGAAAATACCAAAAAGATTTTTTTGTGTGTGTGTAGGTAGTGTAGTAATTCTCCCTTGGTTTTTCTTTGGGCCGCGGTTCTTTTTCAAGGGTTTTGTTTGAACCGGGTGTAGTTAGTTTTATTTATTTTTTAGGAGTAGGAGCTAGTATGAGATGAATTGAATTGCAACGATATCTCTTAGATTTGTTATGCCTTGAGAATAGTTAGTACTATGGTCGTGAGGCTTAGGCTCGGTTTTTGACTCTAGCATAAATACCTTAAATCGTAGATTCCTAATTTTGCTTAACTGCTTTGACTGGAGCGTCACGATAAAACCAATCCTGAGTGAGTTATGTGCCATGTCTGTGTGAGGTTTTGTATGTATTCTATGCATTACATTTGATGTCTAGAACTTGCCCCGTGTATTTGCAAAGCGAAATAGTAGTTTTGTTCAGTCTGAGAAGTGATATAAGCGTTTCTTTGTTAAGCCAGATATATATAGTTTACCCACCTAAATATTATGTATCGTAGTTAATCCCGTTGAGCCTGTAATCCTGTTTCTTTGGAAACCACATTACAAGCCTTACCCAGTTGTTTGAATTAACCATCTATTTGAATCTTTTCACCTCTAATGAGCACTTGAATTGTTATGAACTTTATAAAAGTTAAAGTGTAGGGTAGTTGGTTTAGTTTTTGAGTGAAACTAATAAAATAAGGAGAAAGGTGAACTGTTTTGAAAAAGTAAGAGCCGCTTGAATTGAAAAAGAAAGAAAGAAAAAAACATATATAGTTGTATTGCTGGGAAAAAAAGATATTCCTTGATAGTGGTGACTCTTGATATAATTGTGCTTAAAGAAATATGGAGTTAATATATATTGAAGTGAAGGTAGAGTTATGGTTTGACATAAGTATGGGATGTGTGTTAAAGTATATGTATTAAAGTTCTTAAGGGAGGTGTAGTCACTCATATCCAAATGTATCCTACCCGACCCACAGCCTACATTACAACCAATAAAAGTCCTTCTTGATCTTAGACTGAATGAACTCGATTAGTAGAGCATTACACTACGGGCAAGCCTATGGTGCATCATTTGTGGCATATGAATGTTATTTCTGAGAGCGAGTGAATTTTGTCTATCTTGAGTTCCTATGTTCTTAAAATTCATTGTGTATGGAACTAAGCTCTTTAATTGGGTGAGGGCACATGATTCATAAAGAAAATATAATGTTGTTGACATCCATGTCAGAGTAAGTAAGTGAATTGTGAATAGGCATGGTATTTGTGAGTCGAATCTTGAGGCGAGGATGTCACACTTGCGTGCTTAAACTATTTTAAAAATTCTTGGTGTAATGAGTTAGGGGAATTGCTTAAAAAGGCTGTATCTATAAGTGTAGTTTGATTGCTCGAGGACGAGCAATGTTTAAGTGTGGGGTATTGATGTGTGGCTATAATTTCATAGTTTCGTACATTATGTGCCTTGCATTTTACATGCTTTAATGACAAATTACACTTTATTTATGCATAATGGAGTCTATTTTATGTGTAGATAAATTAGAGATGAAAGTAGAGCAAAAGGGATACTTAAACGTTGAAAGTGTGCTCGAGAACAGTGAAAAGGAGAGACCTGGCGAGGCTAGCCAAAGGCTAGGCTGGACCAGGCTTTAGCCTGGCGAGGACAGCCTAAGGCTAGGCTGGACCAGGCTTTAGCCTGGCGAGGCCAGCCAAATTCCAGGCGTTAGGTTGGCGACGCCAGGCCTGAGGCAAAGCCCAATCCGAGTTTTGAAGACTTAATTTGTTCCGGATTTGACTAGGACTCGGCCCACACGTTTAGGGTTTCTTCTACACATATAAGTAGACCTAAGAACACCACTTGGAATAGGTTTTGCAGCCAGAGGCAAGAAGAGCTGGTGGAATCACCCCTTGGGAGTGAGAATCATCTATTTCTACATCTTTTTATCTTTACTCTGTATTTTAATTATGCAAAATATTTGGGATATTGTTACTATGAGTATGAGTAGCTAACTTCCTAATCTAGGGTTTTGATGGAACCTATTGAAGGATGATTTTCTTGTTACATTAATATAGATTTACCGTAGTATTTTCTCTATTTGTTCAACTATATTATTCTTGTGGTTGATTGAAGGGCCCTCAATTAGCTGTGCCTATTTAGTATGTATTACTCGGGAGAGAGTGCATATTTAGGTAGTTGTTGAACAACATCACTCCTAAACGTATATGAGGGATCAATACGGAGGTTTAAAGGTGGGTTTAGGGATAATGAAACCTTGGTGCGATCTGATTGAGCTGTACTTAATGCCAGCTAGCTAGCGTAATTCGGGAGAATATGCTTAGTAAATTGTGGTAATTATTCGGAAGAGAGTTACGACAGTTAGAGTGCTCATGGTCGATAGAGAAGACTTAGGCAAATTTATAGGAAACGTAGCGAAAAAGATTCCGACAATTGGGAAAATCATAACTCTAGACCTCCTTAGTCTTGTCTATAACTTCATCCATGTTAGTTGATAGTTTTACTGCTTTATAATATTTGCTAGTTAATTAGTAGAAATAAAAATCAAATCTTTATAACTAGAAAATTATTTGAACTTGTGTTTCTTTGCAATATTGAACAATTGTGGCTAAGCCTTAGTTCTCTGTGGGATTCGACTCCGGACTTGTAAACTAGATTATATTTGCAACGACCGCTTAATCCTTTTTATAAGGCATAGTTGGGGGTGATCAGTGAGAAAATACGAGAATAATACTAAAGCTACTGATGTAGCAAAGAGAACGCTCGACTACTTACTAGCCTTCTACCCTAATCCTCGCCCTACAAACCTTACTATCAAGTGTCGTGTCCTCGTTAAGCTGAAATTGTGTCATGTCCTGATCACCTCTTCCAATTACTTTTTAGGCCTACCTCTACCTTCCATTGAATCGACTTTTATAGTCAATAATAATAAATGAATTGTTATCGATGAATAATCAGATATGACTTTATTTTTATCTTTGTACTACTCATCGAATAACTTATTCCACATCTATCTAGTACAGAGTAATGCATAGATTTATGCATAACTTAATTTGAACAGAGTATTGTATAATATTCGATAATTAAATATTGCATTAAATATTCAATTCTAACTAAAAGCTTCAATAGTTTCTAAAAATTATTTTTTTAGTCCATTTAACTAAACAATGTACACATAATACAATTTATTTAAAACCTATTTAAATAAGTTACAATAGCTTTCAAAAAATTACATATTATACAACTTAATTTAAAATATACAACTTTTCATATTCCTAATATATCTCTCTTGAAATTCTCTCACTTTCATTATATCTCTCTTGAGATTCTCTCATCCAATTAATTATCCTTACAAAAACGTATGCTCCTTTTTATTTTTCAAAATTTTTTCTTTTCTCTCTCCTCTAATTGTGTATATGATTATACAAGTATATTTGATATACCATTACTATATGTAAAGAACTATATTGCATATATTTCGAATAAATATAATATATTAATATACTCAAATATTATAGCAATATGTTAATATCTTATTAATCTATTATACCAGTATGCTATAGCAGTATGTTAATATCTAATAAATATAATATATTAATATACTCAAATACACAAATATTATAGGCGCAATATGTTAACATCTTATGAATCTATGGTACATTAATTATTATATATTTAGTATCGGTGGATATATATTCCATATATTTTAACATATATGCAGTATACTATATTAATCTATGGTACCTTAATTATTATATATTTAGTATCGGTGGATATATATTCCATATATTTTTAACATATATGCAGTATACTATATACATAAATACTTAATTTTTAAAGCTTTCCTAGTAAGTCTATATATATATATATATATGCTGCTCGAATTGATCTGTTGGTATATTAACCATTATTTATTAAAATACACAAAAAGCAATGGAATAAGTGGATTAAGTTTTTGGTCTATAGCAGTTTATTTGATATTCTATATGACCCAAATGTTATATTTTTCTTTTACCCTACAAAAAAGTATGACACATTATGTTGCCCTTTTTTTACAATAATAGTCCCAATGGAACAGAATCATAGATCTGATTTTGCTGGGGAAAGATATCCCAAGATAGAGAAGGAATGTGAAAGAACGAAAATATACCAAAATGGGGTACCTATAGCTGCCAAGGAAGGATGCTCGTTTGATAATATCTACATTTAATAGAACGGAGGATTTTTATGGATAATTAAGTGTGACTCATGTGGGTTGCTTAAGCACCCTCTTTTTGGAGGGAGAGACCCGGATTTCTATCGGAAATAACTTCTCTATTCCAGGGTAGGGGTAAGGTCTGCGTACAAACTACCCTCCCCAGACTCCGAATTATACTGAGTTGTTGTTGTTGTTATTGTCGTAAGTGTGACTCATAATCAATTTCCTTTTTTACAGGGTAGGTAACGTATTTTGGAAGATATCTTCTTTATTTATGGTTATATTGTAGAATATGTTATTTATTTAAAAATTGTAGATTATGAAATATTTTATGATTTTTATATGTAATTATGAAAATTTCCCTTTATTTTATACTGGATTTAATATTTTTTTCTATTTTAACAGGGAGTATAAAACCTCCAATAGTTCATTTTATAACAAGCTTACTCCCGCCATTTCCACAGTGCGAGAGAGAAATGGAGATTGTGAGAGAGCAACCGAAAAGCTCCTCAGATGAATCCCTAAAACTGGCGATCGCAATGGCGCTCGTCCGATCAAAGTTCCTCCAAAAACCTCCGGCACCGCCACCACCGCAGCCGCCACCTTCTTCCTCCGCTGCCGTTCCTCAACCTGCTGCCGCTCCTCCTCCTTACTCCGATGATGCTTTTAAATGGAAACGAAAAGTTCGATCAATTTCCTTTAATTTTTCGTTCCTTTTACTTTCACTTATCTCGTAGAAGTTGCGTGTGACGAATTTGAATTTGAATTAATTGTAAAATTTTGAATTATTTTTCTTAGGCAAAAGAGCGTAAATTAGAGATTCTCAGACTCAAGGAGGACCTCAAAGTAGCCGAAGGTTAGATTTTTCATTTCCGTAATATTTTAAAGTAAAAAATTCAGCTTACTTGTCATGTTAATGTTTATAGTGAAAATTTGACGACTGCGGAAATTTTCCTGAGGATCTGTTGTTATATATTCGATTTCGATTGTCAAATGTCGATCTAGCTTCTAATTATCTGATTATTTTGATATATTCCGACCTCAATTTTTTTTATTTAATTATGTTTTTGTTTTTAACCTATGATTGTTGTTGTGATACTAATATTGTCTTCCTTTTTTTTCCCTTTATCCTTTTGTTTTTTTGAGCTGAGGGTCTTTCGGAAACAGCCTCTCTATTCCTTTGGGGTAGGGGTAAGGTCTGCGTACACACTACCCTCCCCAGACTCCATTAGTGGGATTTTACTGGGTTGTTATTGTTGTTGTATGTTTTTGTTTTTAAATCAATATTGCAATGATAATAATAATAATTTTCTGAGGATTTTTTGCTAAATGTTTTGATTTAAATTTAGCAATGCTGTCTGTATAAGTTAATTTATTTGAACGGCATTTTTTCTGTATTCCGGCCTCAGAATTTTGTGACTTAATTGTTTGTTTCGTTTTTAAATCAAAATTGCAATGACAACAAGAGTTTCTCTGAGTTTTATTTTGACTTAGCAATGTGTTGTCTGTATAGATAGATTCGTTTCGAATGGGAATTTTTTTCTTATATTTCTCTCTTTTTTTTTTTAACCTAAGATGGTTCGCAGTGTGATATATTTCCAAAAAGTGCATCATGCAAGTGTTATTTCTTTGATAAGTTGGGGTTATTGAGCCCTAAGACAATTGGAGATGGTTCTGACCAACGTTTCAGTGAGGTGCTGCGGAGAAGATTTCTCAGACAAGGTTCATTTTTAGGATTTCTGTTGTATTTGTTGGTTTAAAGTTGTCAATTTAGGTTCATTAATGCTGTATACATTAGCTGGATTTATTGAATTGTATGATTTTCTCAGTGAGGATTAAGGAGAGAAAGCGGAGAAGAACAGATGGTTCCTTGCTTCATCGGATTTCAGGTGAAAATCCATTTAAGGATGTTCTCATGGATGTAAACAATTGTCTTCACTTTTGATGGTTAACTTGCAAAGTCGTGACTTTTTGAAAGTTACTTTGAGTTGGGATACATGATATCTCAGTCATGCTATGATATATCTTCATGCTATGATGTATATCATTTCTTACTTGTGCCATAATTTGATCTCTGGAAAATTCTAGGTCCTGTTTGGCAAATTTTACTGAAGATGAATTTTCTGCTTTAGATGAGAAGTATGAATTTTTTTTCTTTTCTTAAATGGCAGAACGTGACAATGAAAATAATGTTGAACAACTGAGCGCTTCAGTTGATTTTCTTGTGGAGCTTTGTGATAGTGTTTCTCCTCAAAGTGTATGTGGTTTCAATTAACCTGCTTTTAGCTAATGATACTTTGTCTTATGTTAAATATGATTTCCATGTCTCATCTCACTTTGCTTTTATAACAAATGTGTTGCAGTTGGAGAAGGGTAACTTTAAGAACTGGTGCCACCAAGCCGTGGACTTTATTCTTGGTAACGACATAATCATAATCCTTTCCGTTTCCTTTTGCCTTGCTCTGTGGAGTTTCTCCCTGGGCACATCTGGAAATTTTAAACTTGAGTGTTATATATATATATATATATATATATATATATATATTAGATTTAAATTTCGCAGGTTTACTGCTATTTTCTATTTTTAGTGTTGAGGAATGTAGTAGAAGCTGAAATCAAGGGGTTGATTAGTGAATATACTATCTGTTCTGAAACTTAAATGGAAAAAGATGACTGCTACTGAAGGTTCATCCTAAGATTTGAGTTTTAAAAGAAAGATTATTGTAAAAGACTGCATTTTGAGAACTATCTTCATGGTTTGTACAGCATTTAAATGAAGCCTTCTAATCTTTACTAAAAAATGCAAAAGGTTCACAATTTTTCTTCTTTATCAACTCCTTATATGCAAGTAATGAACGGTTTCACTGCATAGAATGCCTAAATTTCTGAGCTTTCAGTTTTAATGATAAGATAGCACCAGATGGGTTCATCAATTACGATCTAGTCTTCTTTCTTTGATGACTTTCAGATTCAGTAGTATTTATATTTTACTACTTAAAGGTACACTTGCGACAATGTCACCAACTGAAAGGAATGCAGAACCTGTAGAAGGCATTATTAACAGCTTAATCATGCGGTTATTGAGAAGAATGTTCAGTGCTTTGGAAGGAGATGGTAATTATGTGATCTTGTTTTTTATTCATACTAGTCTTCTTAAGACTATCTTCACCTTTTAGCAGATTGTGAAAGTATAGTTTCACCTACATTTGGTAATGGTGTAATCAGCATCTTCAATTCATTACACTGCTTATATGTTGTACTCTGAAAGCTTGTCAATCCTTGCCTACATGCAAGCTGTAGAAGTAGAAGTATTTCCTTAATTTAGATTGAGGAAGAGAAAATAGATTCTTGATGCAAATGCAGACCTAATAGACTTCATTTCTATGGACTTCCATGAGGTGTAGTAATATCTACAATATTTGAGTACAGAAGGTTGTGTGTTAGAGCATGCAGACTTGAAATTTAAACATTCTCAGCAGAAAATATTTCAGAATCTTAATGTGCTAGAGCTATGAAAGAACTACTCCCTCTGTTCCAATTTATGTGAACTTGTTTGACTGACCACGGAGTTTAAGAAAGAAATGAAGACTTTTAAAACTTGTGGTCCGAAATAGGTTATGACATTTGTGTGGCTATAATTTTTGAAACTTGTGGTAATATACTAAAGTATTTGTGTGGCTATAAAAGTTTCTCATTAAAGGTAGAATTGGAAGTTTAAGTTAAATTATTTCCAAATTTAGAAAGGGGTCATTCTTTTTGGAACGGTTAAAAAAGGAAATAGGTTTACATAAAATGGAACGGAGGGAGTACTGAGTAGTACATTTTATACCCATAAATTTTCTGAGTGTCCATACTTGGAAATGACACCATGAAGTTCTTAATTGAGCTCCGAGATTCTGGCAGCAGGCATTCAAAAGATTTTGGTAGATATGTCCCAGTATATGCATATACAGAACTAAGAAATGGTTTGTCATGATACTGAGAATTGGCAAAGTACAGGTTTCTTTGGTTTGATACGTATTTAATTGAAACAAATCAGTTTTCATATAATAATTGATTTTTGGTTTATTAGACTCTGATCTTCCCAGGGGTAGAGGGAGGCCTGAGAAGAACTGGGGTGAGGTGATTAGGCAGGACATGACTCTGCTCCAGCTTATCGAGGACATGACCCTCGATAGAAAGGTGTAGAGGTAGAAAATTAGGGTGATGGGTTGATAGATAGTCTAGAGTTTCGCCTTGTCTTACCAGTAGTAGTAGTACTAGTCGGGTACCTTCCTATTCCTGGTCCCTTGTTTCTATACGAAATATCAGTATTAGCACTAGGATTGACACTATTGTTGTAGTTTCATATCCCTGGATCTCTATCATTACTCGTTGTATTATTTGCTTACACTGTCTTATTACATTGTTGTTGCTATTGTTTCTTTATTGCTCCATTTTAAAGTTCTTGAGTCGAGGGTCTTTCGGAAACAGTCTCTCTACCCTCATAGGTAGTTATGATAGGGGGTAAGGTCTGCGTACATACGATCCTCCCCATACCCCACTTGTGGGATTCCACTGGGTTGTTATTATTGTTGTATACTCTGATCTTCCCATTTTATGCAATACCACTCGATCAGGTTTGAGTTTAAGATGTTAAGTTGACTTACAAATTGTAAATAGTGTGAATAAAATATTAAACCAGTGGCCAAATTGTTAAACTAATTTGAATTCTTAAAATTTATGATAGTTGTGTAAAAGATACTACTGGTAGAAAGGTGTAGAAAGTTTTTGGACATTTCAAAATAAATATAGTATCGAAAATTCGAATGGAGGGGAGTAATATTTGCGATTAAACTATCTGCTTGGTATAGAAATACTCCTTGATTTTTTTGTTCCTGTAGAAACTAAAAAATAATTGTTCTCACACAACAGAGATTATGTAAAATGCTTCTAATTATTTTGGACGGATGCTGAACAATATTTATGAACAATTTAGTTATCTTTGAAGGAACCAACTTTTGTGAAGATGATTTCAAAAAGCTTCATTTGATCTAATTCATATTAGTTCAAAGTAGTATGTATCATATCGAATAGTTAGAAGCAAAGACCACTGAAATCAAAAGATGGACAGGCCATAACGAATAGTTAGAAGCAAAGACCATTCAAATCAAAAGAGGGACAGACCCTTATGGCCCTGATATCATCGAACTGATTGTTAGTTTAGTTGGATCATGAGTCTGAAGTTCAGAGCAAATTAAAGTAATTTTTGTCCCTCTTGGACAGCAGAATTATTAATATTAAATTCATCAATGTAAATTACTTATATTTCCTTCGGCAAAGCTTCTTAACTCTTGATTCCATAATGATATGTTTCAGAATCTCATCACTTTGACACTGCTGTTCAGTTCTATATTCAACATTTGATGCGTAAGGTTGGAAATGTGGCTTTTGTCGGTCAGCGTCTAATATTTGCGGTTTCTCAAAGAATTTCTGTAGTGGCAGAGAGTTTGCTTTTCATGGATCCATTTGATGACTCCTTTTCAAGTATGCATAACTCTATGTACATGATGTAAGTGCCACCAGCTTGTATATTGTCTATGAACTAATCTTTATCTGGCTTAATTCTTTTAATTATGCTTCTGTTGTTTTTTAAAAAAATTCATATGCATATTAGGGGGCCGTAGAAGGGGAAGGGGAAGGGGAAGGGAGAAGGGGGACAGTGGGAGTCAAACCCACCCATGTTGTGCGGGAGATTCCCACTGGTAGTTCTAAGCTGTAAGCCAGGATTGTATGCTTCTTGTTTGTTAATGCAGTCTTCCTTTATTTGTTGATATTTGTTTCTTTGTTGGTGATAGACACACATTAATTTGGACCTTGCTCTTGACTAAACTTCTTTTCCACTGTCTTCGATTTCACATTTTCCTCTGGTTTGATATCTTATCATGTGTTTTTTTTTTGTTTTTATTTCTGTTTTCAGTTTGGAGGTTTGAAAGGAACAGTGTATTATTTACATCTGTTTTGGACCAATAATCCATCCAGACTTTCCCGATTTGAAAGAGATGTGACTTTTAAAACACTCCGTATTTAGGCTGAGGAGTTGAAATTTGTTCTTTTGGATGTGGATTTTCTACAGGGACAACATTTAATTCGAGTTGGTTATTTCATTCCTTCTTTTGTCAGTTCAACTAATATAAAGTTTAAATTGGTTAAATTTGTATGTGGTATAATCATCTTTTTCATTTTTTCTAGCATCCTCTAGTGGAGTGATTGCTACTGTATTCTTAAATCTTAATGTCATCTTGACAATCTTATTTATTGTAAATGGTGGTTTTAGTGCAGGATTACTTGGTACGTGTTTTTGTTTTTGGTGTATAGTTATCATTACTTAAAACACTGTCATGATTAAGTGATCAGAGGTGCCTGGGATCCCAGTCATGTCATTCTCTCCTAATTATAGAAGCAGTGCCTGCTTCAGATTCAAAATTAGATGTTTTTTTTTAAAAAAAGATACATGAACGAAGTACTGCATTCTGCCCAGTCATTGCAAAATCATTTACTCACTCAATATGGAGAAATACATGCACCTCAAGATTTATCATCGGAATTATGTTTAAGCTTCACATTTAGAACAAAAGCTTGGGCTCGCTAGACTTAGTTGGAAACAAGGGCTGTCAAAATGATGTGGCATACAATTTACTATTTGTTATTTGTTTTTACTGCTTCCAAACTTCGGTTTCTTTTTGTTTATGAGTTATTTTTATTTTTTAAAATTTTCATGAATCTTCCTGAAACTGTGACAATAAAAGGAGAAAATTTAGTTAAAATGCATAGCTTTCATCGTTTCTAAATAGTTTTTGCATGTTATATGTTCTCAATTGCAGGATTCAGCTTATTGAATTTCTGGTTTCTGATTATTTGCTAACCTGGTCAGACGCTGGAGATTTTGACATAAGTGAGCTTCTTTTAATCACTTAGATACAATAATACATTTGCACTGTTCATAACCTATTTTCCCTCCTTCCTTCGGGTCCAAGGCAGTTCTGCCACTGACCGAGGGAAATTCAAATTGATAGGCTCTCGGTCCTAAACATATTGCATGTCACATGCCCACAAGGATAATTAGTAGGAAATGACCTATCTGGTGAAGTATATTTTTCATACTGTTATGATGAATGGAACTAAAATATCCATATGTTGTATTTACTCTGTAGGGCTCTTTGAAGAATGGGTTGTATCAATTCTCCACGGAAGAAAAGCATTGGAACTACTGGAGAACAGGAATTCTCTTTATGTACTGTACATAGATCGTGTGATTGGAGTTGTGGCCAAGCAAGTGGGGCAGTTGTCATTTCTGCAGAAGCTAAACCCACAGATTCTTGAGAACTTGTTTAGCTAAGCACTGACCTGCAGCTTTTCCTTTTGAATTGTAAGTAACTTGCTTTCAACACAATTCTTCTTTTCTTGTGGATAGAAATTTCAGCTGCCTCATCGCAAATGCTTTTCTACTTAAAATTCAAGAATTCTTATCTAATTGATTAGCTGAACATCAAAGATCATCCTTTTCAACTAAATGCTAAATGCTTAGGAACTTAATTTCACCTTGTAAGTCGACCTCAGTATTCTCGATACTTGTACTGAACTTCATGATGACAGCACTTATTTTACCATTATATAATTGTCATTTGTTCCACATGTTTTTCCACTCTCTCTCTGGCCAACAATAACAACAACATACCAAGTGCGATCCCACAAGTGGGTTCCTGGTTAGAGAAACATAGTTATTTAAAGTGAAAGATGCTCTTTAATGTGAAAAGATGAAACAGTATGTAGAGAGGAATCTATCTCGTGGACAAAATCCACATGACATAAGACAGCTCATGTGCCGAAAGCCAGAGCAAAATCCCACATATCTTTATACTGAACCTGATTCCAGGTTGAAATATATCCCACAACAAAATCAGTCGGCGCAAGCAAATCTTTGACTTCCCTTGGCATCACTAATTTTCATTAACTTTAAATTGCTCAATTTAATGGTAATCCTCAACATACCAAGTAATTGAGATCTTCCATAAAGGAGGTTGTTGGACGGTTTGACTTTTGGCTCTTTCTAGTTTAATCTAGAGTTCTAGACATGGTTCTTTTCTCATTTTAATGTAATTTTCTTGGTGAAATAGGGGGTGGGAATCTGATTAGTTTACTTATATACCAAGAATTCCTAGTCATGTACAACCTTTTGTCTTTCCCAACTTTAGAGTTGTCTCCTGTCCCCACCTTGTTTATCTTTCTAACTACATTTTGAAGAGTTATTACAGAGTCCTTAAATTTTGTTCTCCTTTTATGATGGTTTACTCATACCAAAAAGTTCATTATATTCGAAAGATGCAAAAAAGGTGTATGTATTGTATACACTTCTGCTTTTTGCTTGATATATAATGTCCTCCCTAACTTCCACCTAACCAAACTTGCTCCTAGCATAGTACTTCACTTCTCATCTTTCATAGTTTCTAGTATACTGTATATCATCTCTGTATCTAAATCTTGCTTAGTAGACATGATTAAAGCCAAATTTATACTGGTTATCTCATTATTCGCAACTCTCTTACTGTCCCAATACAACAAAACCTCAGCTTCTAATGACATTTTGCCATCCACTTCCAAACCTGCAACCCAAACTCTGGCGCTGGAGAAGGGGCAACCATGTTGCCCTAAAACTCAAGATATTAACGTCCAGCTTAAGAGGAGAGCACGATTTGTTCCAGCTACGGCTGTCCCAAACATGGGTGCTCGTCCAAGATCAAGGTCATCATCCACTATTGGAAAACAAATATCTTCATTTCAAGTGTATTCACCTCTGTTTTATCTCCTTTCACTTTGTTTCTCCTTGTTCTAGCAGTCATGCTAGAGCAGAAATATGGTGAAGGCCTACTTGCCAGAACAACCCACTAAAAGAAAAACAAAATAGAAACAAAAAGAAAAGGCAGTTGATGTTATCTTATTAGGATAATATAACGTTGAGTTCTTTTTTTTTTCCTCTTTTTTCTTCTTAATTTTCTACTGCTGTATCTTCGGCATTGAGCTTGAATGGATTGTTCAACTATCCTTCTTTTTGCTTTAGGATAAAGTATGGCTTTATATTCAAGGCATCAAAGGAGCTATTGCTTTTTACGTGTAAGTTGTAATACTTGGTGCAACTTTTTCTCTTGTATTAGCAAATGGTATTATAAGATGCTTCCCTTGCATTGCCTCTGTTTTTAGTCAAATGCTAGTAAATAATACTAGCTGTATTGGTTTCAAAAGTTGAAACGTATCTTTTCAGTTTTGGCACACAGACTAAGAGCCCGTTTGGATATAAGATTTTTTTCATTTTTTTCGAAATCTGGCTATAAAATTTTCAATTCACTTGATGAATTTTGGAATTTTTCGAAAATTTAAAAAACTCAAAAAAAACTGTTTTTCAAAATTCACTCAGATCACTCATAAGACTTCAAAAACAACCCAAAATTATATTTATGTCCAAACACAACTCTAATTTTTAAATACCATTTTTACTTAAAAAAATTTTCACTTTTTTTTTTAAAATTTTACAATTCTTATGTCCTTTTAAATTTTACAATTCTTATGTCCAACGCCCACTAAGTTCTTTGGTCCGCGTTTTTAACTCTCTGACTGAAGTGGATCCAAGAAGGAATAGCAAAAAGAACGGGAATCAGAACACATATCAGCATTCCTTTAAGTGATGTTAAAATAAATAAATAATGAGTAAAAAAAAAAAGGTCATAAACCATAGTTTGGCACCTTGTTCTATTAATGTTCAAAGGAAACCAATTTTGAAATCTTTCATCCTTTCTTATGTTAGAAAATCATTTTCAACCGAATATCTACATATCCTTTTCGATGAATTGACTAATTGTGAATTGATTGTGGGGACAATTGCTCATCTGGACAATTAAAATTTATCTATACTCAACATCAAACATGATGCAAAAAATACTACTTTCGGCAACGATAATGTATCCTTACTTTGAGATGTTACACGTACTGTAATTACACTGAGTCACGTGAAGCGAAGTCGAGATAACCATTGTTGAATGTCACTTCTCTGCTATAAAGGCACATATAATTTAATGAGAACTTTACATAATTATCGCCGCTTAAAAGAAATATAACAAATTCTTAGCATGAAACCTAATATTACAGTTGTGGCAGAAAAATATTTATATTTGTAGTACACAGTTCCATTAAAATAGGAATATTAATTATTAATCCCTAAACATAAGTAATTTGAATGGAAAATCAATAATTTTTTTTTTGGTAATTAACTTTCATTTGTATTAATCACCAAAGATGATACTTTACAATTCCATAGTCAAGCAAACTCAGCTGACTATCTCAAAAGAAGTAAACACTACCACAAACATAATTACATATTACTACTGATCTACTCCTCTATAAGAAATTATTGTATATGATTCTTAGCTCGAGCCGCTACTCTAATATTGTAAATATATGCTATTTCTCTTGCCAAAACAGCATTGTCACGATATCTTTGCTCAAATGTACGTGTGTTCCTTTCAATCCATAGTGCATATGAGGTTTCAGCATAGATCATTTTGAATATGCTAGCCTTGTTGGATTTCCCTTTACCTTGCTTGATGATCCACTGAAGGTGTCGATCCCAACAAGATGTTATCATTTGGCCTCCTTGAATCCATTTCATAATTTTCTTCCATAGCTCCATTGCATATGAGCATTGCACAAAAATATGATCCCTTGTTTCAACCTGACCTTGGCACATAACATAGTGAGGGGTGACACTTAATCCCCAGTTAGATAGTCTGTCTTTAGTAGGCAACCTTCCATGCAATAGCAACCACATAGTGAACACTGCCTTTGGTCGAGCAGAATTCTGAAAAACTAGATATTTCCAGCTCACTCTTGGTAATTCTCCTAGCAGCTGTAAGTATATTTGCCTGATACTACTAGTATTATGATCACTAGAGTTCTGAGCCTGCAACATGGTACCTCTTGATCCAATTATTTTTCTCACCATCCAACTAGCTTGTTGTGGGATTGGCATATGCTGGAGCTGTTGCTGTTTGATGTAATAGGCATTAATCTACCTTATCCATAACTTATCCTGTTTGTGAGCTAAATCCCAGCATGTTTTAGCAATTGCAGCTTTGTTCCACAAACGGAGATTTATAAGGTTTAGACCACCAGCTGACTTAGGAGTACATATCTTCTCCCATGCCACTAATGCCTTCTTAGTTATTATGTTAGTTCCTGACCAAATATAGCTTCTGCAGAGTGCCTCAATCATTTTCAAAACCTTAGCAGGTAAGATGAATAGTTGAGCCCAGTAGGCTTGGATACCAAATATAACAGATTGCACCAGCTGCACACGACCAACATAGGATAACTTTTTAGCAGTCCATGAAGAAATCTTGGCTGTGATCTTTTCAATCAGAGGTTGCCATTGAATGAGAGCTGTTTTCTTAGTAGAAAAGGGGATGCCTAGGTACTTGAAAGGCAAAGAACCTTGTTCAAATCCCAGGTGATCCAAAATCTGTTTCTTCACATCTTGTTTCACTCTACCAAAATATACTGAACTTTTACCCAAATTAGCCTGTAAACCTGATGCTTCAGAGAACTGAGAGAAGTATTTGTATAATGTAATCACTGGGGATAGGTTACCCTTGGCAAACAACAATAGATCATCAGCAAAACTCATATGAGTTATGTCTAATTTCCTGCACCTGAGGTGGTGCTGAAATGTAGGCTCCTTCTTAATTTCATTGAGGGATCTACTCAAGTATTCCATCACAATTGCAAATAGAAAAGTAGATATAGGATCTCCTTGTCGAAGACCCTTAGCAACATTGAAAGGCTCATTAGTTTCTCCATTCACAAGGACAGTGTAGTTTACTGTCTTGATGCATTCCATTATCTATTTGGTAAATCTGTCAGGAAAACCTATCTCCTCCATCACTTATTGTAAAAAGATCCACTCCACTGAATCATATACTTTTTGAAGGTCAATCTTTATCATACACCTAGGGGATATCTGAGCTCTAGTATAGGATTTAACTAGTTCATGAGCTAGAATTACATTGTCTGCAATCTTTCTGCCAGGGATGAAACTAGCTTGAGCTTCACAAATTATGGTTGGCATGACTTTCTGCAATCTAGAAGCCAAGATCTTAGAGATCATCTTGTATAGAACTGAACAACAGGTTATTGGTCTATACTCTTTGACTGTGGCAGGTTTGGTCACTTTAGGAACTAATGTGATAGTGGAATAATTGATTGCCTTATAGATCTTTCCAGTTGAGAAGAACTCCTTTATAGCCTCTGTAATCTAAATGTTGATAATGCCCCAAGCTTTTTTGAAGAAAACTGCATTAAATCCATCAATGCCTGGTGCTTTATCATCACCAATAGTTTTAAGACTTTCAACAATCTTTTGGTTAGTTACCTCTGCACACAAATCCATCCTTTGCGATGATTCGTTTATGGCAGGTAAGGAATTAACAGCTGATCCCATTAAACTCTTGTAGAAATCCATGATCTCTTTTTGATAGCTGCAGGGTCAGTCAACTTGTCTCCTAGTAATGTTGTGATTTCTGTAATCTGCTTCCTTTGAGTTCTATCCTTCATTATTGTTGTGAAGTATTTTGAGTTGGAATCTCCAAGCTGTATCCATATTTCTCTAGCCTTCTGTTGTAGAACACTCTCCTCAATTAAGGACCACTTCTCAAAATTGAGTAGTGTTTCCTTCTCCATATCTAACAAAGCATCAATACAAGTTATTGATATCTGCTCTTGAATGGTCCTCAGCTGTAGTCTAGCCTTCTCAATTCTTTGAGTGATGCCTCTGAATTCTCTAGAATTCAAATCTTTCAGAGCAGGTTTCAAGTCTTTCAAATTTATCCATATTGATTTTAAATTTCTATAAGTATTGTCAGAATTCCATATGTTTGCCACTATTCGAGAAAAGTCTTTATGTGCTGCCCATATGTTGAAAAATCTGAAGGGTACTCTACCAGTCCATGTTGAAGATGACAGTGTTAACGACATAGGAGCATGGTATGATATTTGAGGCAAACCATAGTTAGTTTCCACATGGTCCCAGGACATCATCCATTCATAGTTACCAAAAACTCTATCCAGTCTACTGCTGACCCTATCTACACTAGGTTGTTTATTTGTCCATGTATAATAGTCACCGTTCCAAGGTATTTCTGTCAATGTTGTTTGTTGAAGGAAAGTAGCAAATTCTTGAATCTCTGAATAGCTTACTGGGTTACATGATAGTCTATCATTTGGATATAGTACTACATTGAAATCTCCTGCTATTGGCCATAGAACTGTTATACTTACTGATAGTAGTTGTAGATTATCCCATAGAGCTCTTCTTTGTTCTATCCAATTATAACCATAAACTACAATGAGTAAGCAATCTATATCTTCCCTTCTACTTTTCACCTGACAATATATCATTTGAGCATCATCTTTAAGACCACTGACAATGAGATGATTAGTATCCCACAACAACCAAATCCTTCCATTCCTAGCATCCTTATAATTTGTCAGAACATTCCATCCAAGAACAATAGCTTTTGAAATCCTTTGAGCATTCCCTTCCTTCAGTTTAGTTTCTACAAGACCTACTAACTTTATTTTGTTACTCCTAATATACTCCCTAACCTCCTTCTGTTTATACCTTTTATTTACACCCCTTATATTCCAGAACAACCAATTCATTACTATTAATTGCTACTTCTACCTCTATCACCAGGTGGAATGTGTACTTCATATCTACTTATAGATACTGCCTCAAACCTATTTCTCACTGGGATGGGAGACAAAGGAGGGAAGTTGATGAGGTTAAGTTCAGGACTTTGCACTGCTTTGCCCTTATCATCCTATTTCTCAGCTACATGCACCAAGTTTTGCTGAGTATTGCTCTCCTTAGGTTCAGGTGTCTGTGTTGCTCTTCTATGAACTTCAGCTTCCAGATTGGTGACAGCTTGTTGTTGAGTCTCAGATGAGGATGTATTCAGTGGCTCAGATGCATTAGGTATAGGACCTTTAGTTCTCCATTCCTGTATGATTACCTTATTACTCCTTACTTTCTTAGGCTGGATTGGCTGTTGCATCATAGGTCTTGCTTGATTGGAACACTTATGTCCCACAACTAAGCATTTGTCACAATAGGCAGGTTTCCAGTCATAGGTAACAACTTGCATAAACTTCTTTCCAGTTGGATCCATAACCATAACTTCAGTTGGCAGCTTTGTAGTAACATTAACCTTAATAAGCATTCGAGCAAAGGATACCCGAGTCTGCTTAGTAGTGCACTTATCAGCAAAAATAGGCTTCCCAATCACACTAGCAATTCTACTGAGTGAGCCAACTCCCCAACAAGACATAAGCAACTTAAGAAATTTGACCCACAATGGAATAACAGTAGAAAATTCTTCAGTGAAATCAAAGTCAGGGGTCCATGGTTTTAGAATGATAGGCTTGTTGGCTATTGAATAAGGGCCAACACATAGTATTTCATGAGCATCTTCAACAGTTTAAAATCTAATTATGTAATAGCCTTCATCATGGTAGAATAGATCAGGCTTAGCAACATGTGACCAATGTAAATTAATGTATCTCTTCATCGCATTATACCCTGGTCCATCTCTTAAAATATATGCAATCAATGCACACCTTCATTTGTTCTCTCCCGCTTCCACCTCTGATTTGTCTAATTGAACCATAGGCTGACCATCTACAATTTGCGGTGGGATATAGGAAAGTGACATACCATTTGTAGCGAATCTATTCTTTTAGAACAAAGTTTCCCATGGAGCTTTAGGTTCAGCTTCACTTGCTCTTACCACCTCTGCCTCTACTGATTTCTCTGACGAATTTACTTGATTTTGAGCTGGCTTGAGCATATTTACTGTTCCATTAGCTGGTAGTGTCAAAGTAGCTGCTACAGAACCAACTAACACTGGCGAAGTTAGATCTAGTCTCTTAGAGATGTTAGGATGGCTCGATATAGAACCAAATTCACATGCAACACCTTCCTTAGTTGGATCTGCAGTTTGAGTTGTTGATGGTGGAGTAGCTTCTGGTGCTACTTTCTCCATCAATGGCTGATTTTCAGTTATCGTCGAGCTTACAAGAGTAGTTAATAGGTATTTACGAGGTCGACCCCGTCCTCTACCTCCCCCTTTCGCCATGGCTACACAAGCGACGTACGTTTAACTAACGTGTGCCGAGAGCATTGCGAAGAAGGAGTGTAAATTATGGCACTCAATTTGTTTTGAAAGTCAATAATTCTTTGTACAAACATCATGCATTTTTTTCTTTCTTTATCTATTAACTTTCCTTCTTTTTCTTCATCTTCTTAATTTTGTTTTCTGCCGAAGCCAATATATTTTCTAAATTTGTTCCATTCGTTTTCTTTTTAATTATCTTTCTTAAGTTTTTTTTCTTCCTTCTTTCTTCCTTTCTTAACATAAAGATCTTACTTCGATAATAATATATGTTTATATACAAAACGTATATATAAAAAATATATATTGAATTAAAACATATAAAATATACAAAAAAAATATATCTTCAATTAAGATGACACTTAGACATGTGAAATATACATAAAAAAATATATCTTAAATTTAATTAAGATGGCATATAAATATACAAAAAAAATACATCCTGAATTAAAATGGCATTTGACATATAAAATATATATGAAATATACATTAAAAATACATCTTAAAATAAGATGGCACTTCACAAATAAATATGCAAAGATTTGTTTCTTCTTTTTGTTCTTCATCTGCAGGAACGTCCATAACAGATTTTGAAGAAATTTTTATTCGATCAGTTGAAACGGTGACGTTTTGAGATTCAGATCTCCCCTGTCCGGCGATCAGAGCTTCCGATCAAACTCGAAGAACACTAGCTGCGAATTGGAAGAACTTCACAGACTGATTCGAATCGATTTGAGCAGCTGTTGTGGACAACACCTTTCTCGG
>AWOL01S0025208.1:0-11910 GCA_000715115.1 Nicotiana otophora
GAGATTTTGGTCATATTAAGAGAGATTGCCCTAGGTTGTTGGGTGGGACTCCACAGTAGAGTTCTTGGCCGATGGCACCAGCACCAGCAGCTTCACACCCGCCCAACTAGCTTGGGGTGGGGTTCAATCAGCTAGGGGTCACCCTAGAGGGGGAGGCCGATCAGGGGGCAGCCAGGCCCGTTTCTATGCTCTCCCTACCAGACCAGATGCCATTGCTTCAGATGCTGTGATCACAGTTATTGTCTTAGTTTTCCACAGAGATGCCTCTGTATTATTTGACCCCGGTTTCACTTATTCATATGTGTCCTCGTATTTTTCTCATTATCTGGATATGCCCCGTGAGTCTCTAGTTTCACATGTTCATGTGTCTACGCCGGTGAGCGATACTATTATTGTGGACCGTGTATATCGGTCATGTGTGGTGACTATTGGGAGTCTGGAGACTAGAGTGGATCTCTTGTTACTTAGTATGGTCGATTTTGACGTGATTTTGGTATGGATTGGTTGTCTCCATGTCGTGCAGTTCTAGATTGTCACGTGAAGACCGTGACATTGGTGATGCCGGGGTTGCCGAGGGTTAAGTGGAGCGGCTCTATAGACTATGTTCCCAGTATAGTGATTCCATACTTGAAGGCTCAGCGTATGGTTGAGAAGGGTTATTTATTTTATCTGGCCTTTGTGAGGGATGTTAGTGCATAGACCTCTGCTATTGATTTTGTTCCGGTGGTGCGAGATTTCCCGAATGTGTTTCCTACAGACCTGTCGGGCATGCCGCCTGATAGGGATATTGATTTCGGTATTAATTTGGTGTCGGACACTCAGCCCATTTCTAGTCCACCGTATCGTATGGCACCGGCGGAGTTGAAGGAATTGAAGGAGCATCTTCAGGAACTCCTTGATAAGGGGTTTATTCGGCCTAGCGTGTCACCTTGGGGTGTACCAGTTCTATTTGTGAAGAAGAAGGATGCTACTATGAGAATCTGCATTGATTATAGACAGTTGAATGAGGTCACAATCAAGAACAAGTATCCTTTGTTGCGTATTGATGATCTATTTGACCAGCTTCAGGGGGAGAGGGTGTTCTCCAAGATCGATTTGCGGTCAGGATATCACCAGCTGAAGATTCGGGACTCGAATATTCTTAAGATAGATTTCAGGACCCAATATAGCCATTATGAGTTCCTTGTAATGTCTTTTGAGCTGACCAACTCCCCATCAGCGTTCATGCATCTGATGAACAGTGTGTTTCAGCCTTATCTTGACTCGCTCATTATTGTACTCATTGATGATATCCTGGTATACTCTCGTAGCCAGGAGGAGCATGTCCAGTATCTGAGGATCGTGTTGCAGCAGTTGAGGGAGAAGAAGCCTTATGCAAAGTTCTCCAAGTGTGAGTTTTGTCTCAGTTCAGTGGCGTTCTTGGGGCACGTGGTGTCCAGTGAGGGTATTCAGGTGGATCCGAAAAAGATAGAGGCGATTCGGAGTTGACCCAGACCATCCTCAGCCACGGAGATTCAGAGTTTTCTTGGTTTGGCTGGTTATTACCGTCGTTTTGTAGAGGGTTTCTCATTTATCGCATCGACCTTGACCAAATTGACCCAAAAGGGTGCTCCTTTCAGGTGGTCAGATGAGTGCGAGGAGAGCTTTCTGAAGCTCAAAACTGCTTTGACCACGACCCCAGTTCTAGTTCTACCATCAACTTCTGGTTCTTACATAGTGTATTGTGATGCTTCTCGGATCGGTATTGGGTGTGTTCTGATACAGGAGGGCAGAGTGATTGCTTATGCTTCGTGCCAGTTGAAGCCCCATGAAAAGAACTATCATGTTCACAACCTTGAGTTAGCAGCTATTGTTCATGCCTTGAAGATATGGTGGCACTATTTGTACCGTGTCCATTGTGAGATTTACACTAATCACCGGAGTTTGCAGTATCTATTCAAATAGAAGGATCATAACTTGCGTCAGTGGAGGTGGTTGGAGCTTCTTAAGGACTATGATATCACTTTTTGTACCATTCCGGAAAGGCCAATGTAGTGGCCGATGCCTTGAGTCGCTGGGCGGAGAGTTTGGGGAGCTTAGCATATCTTCCAGCAGCAGAGAGGCCATTGGCATTGGATGTTCGGGCCTTAGCCAGCCAGTTTGTTGGATTGGATATTTTTGAGCAGAGTCGAGTATTGGCTTGTGTGGTCTCTCGGTCTTCTCTTTATAATCATATCATGGAACGTCGGTATGATAACCCCCACCTGCTTGTCCTTAAGGACACGGTCCAGTAGGGTGATGCTAAGGAGGTCACTATTGGGGATGATGGTGCATTGAGGATGCAGGGCAGGCTATGTGTGCCCAATGTAGATGGTTTGCGTGAGTTGATTCTCCAAGAGGCTCACAGTTCGCGGTATTCTATTCATTCGGATACCGCAAAGATGTATCAGGACTTCATTCAGCATTACTGGTGGAGGATAATGAAGAAGGACATAGTGGAGTATATGGCTCGGTGTCTAAATTGCCAGTAGGTGAAGTATGAGCATCAGCGACCAGGTGGGTTGTTTCAGAAATTAGAGATTTCGGAGTGGAAATGGGAGTGGATCTCTATGAATTTCGTTGTTGGGCTTCCACGAACTCAGCGGAAGTTTGATGCAGTTTTGGTGATTATGGACAGGCTGACCAAGTCCGCTCATTTCATTCCTGTGATGACTACCTATTCTTCCAAGCAGCTGGCTCGAGTGTATATCCGCGAGATCGTCAAACTTCATGGCGTACCGGTATCTATCATCTCTGACCGGGGCACGTAGTTTACATCATGGTTCTGGAGGGCCGTGCAGCATGAGTTGGGCACTCGAGTGGAGTTGAGTACAACATTTCACCCTCAGAAGGACGGACAATCCGAGACGCTATTCAGATATTAGTGGATATGCTCTGTGCGTGTGATGGAGTTTGGGGGTTCGTGGGATCAGTTTGTGCCACTAGCGGAGTTTGCCTACAACAACAGTTATCAGTCGAGCATCCAAATGGCACCGTATGAGGCTCTATATGGTAGGCGGTGTAGGTCTCCAGTGGGTTGGTTCGAGCCGGGCAAGGCTAGGTTATTGGGTACAGACTTGGTTCAGGATGCTCTGGAGAAGGTTAACGTGATTCAGGATAGACTGCGCACAGCCCAATCCAGACAGAAGAGTTATGCGGATCGGAAGGTTCGCGATTTTGCATTCATGATTGAAGAGCGGGTCCTGCTCTGGGTGTCACCCATGAAGGGTGTTATAAGGTTCGGAAAGACGGGCAAGCTGAGCCCGAGGTTTATCGGCCCATTTGAGGTGTTGCAACGTGTTGGGGAGGTTACTTATGAGCTTGCCTTGCCTCCCAATCTAGCAGGAGTTCATCCAGTATTCCATGTTTCTATGCTCTGGAAGTATCACGGCGATCCGTCTCACGTGTTGGATTTTAGCTCAGTCCAGTTGGACAAGGATTTATCTTATGTTGAGGAGCCAGTGGCGATCTTGGATAGGCAGGTTTGAAAGCTGAGGTCGAAGAATATTGCTTTTGTGAAGGTTTAGTGGAGGGATCAGCCGGTCGAGGAGGCGACTTGGGAGACTGAGCAAGATATGCGTAGCAGTTATCCTCATCTTTTCACCACTTCAGGTATGTCTCTATACTCGTTCGAGGACGAACGTTTGTTTAAGAAGGGGAGGATGTAACGACCCGGCCTGTCGTTTCGAGAGTTATAGCCCCGTTCCCCTTTTCTGCTCATTGTTTTGCTTCATTGTTGTTTTATGACTTACCGGGTTAGTTGGTTCGGGTCCGAAGTGAATTCAGAGTGAATTGAGACACTTAGTCTCTTAATTAAAATCTTAAGTTAGAAAAGTCGATCGGATGTCCACTTATGTGTAAACAACCTCGGATTGGAATTTTGATGGTTTTGTTAGCTCCGTTGGGGGATTCTGGACTTAGGAGCGTGTCCGGATTGTGATTTAGAGGTCGGGAGTAGAACTAGGCTTGAAATGGCGAAAGCTGAATTTTTTGGGAAGTTTGACTGGGAGGTTGACTTTTTGATATCGGGATCGGATTCCGATTCCGGAAGTTGCAGTAGGTTCGTGGGGTCATTTGTGACTTGTGTGCAAAATTTAAGGTCAATCGGACGTGATTTGATAGGTTTTGGCGTCTTTTGTAGAGTTTAAAAATTTTGAAGTTCATTAGGCTTGAATTTATGTGTAATTAGTGTTTTCGATGTTGTTGGAGGTGATTTGAAGTTTCGACTAAGTTCGTATGATATTGTAAGACGTGTTGGTATGTTTGGTTGAGGTACCGGGGGCCTCGGGTTGATTTCAGGTGATTAACGGACCAAGTTTTGAAGCTGGAAGACTGCTGAAGTTTGGACTCAGCTAGTGTAATCGCACCTGCGAAAATGTAATCGCAGGTGCGAGCCCGCAGAAGCAAAGAGGGAGACCGCAGAAGAGGGCAAGGCTAGGAAGGCCAGAGGACGCATGTGCGTAGGAGGATGCGCATCTGCGAGCCCGCAGATGCGTGAATGGCTCCGCATATGCAAAGTTTGAAGGATTGGGCATTTCCGCAGAAGCGGACGAAAGGCCGCAGAAGCGCCTCCGCAGGTGCGAGACCTGGAGCGCAGATGCGAGCCCCGTGGCTTGAGTGGTTTCCGCAGAAGCGGTTCCGCAGGTGCGGATGAGAGGCCGCGGGTGTGAAAGGCCTAGGCAGAACATATAAATATGGGATTTAGAGATTTTTCACCATTATCACCACTTTGAACTCGGATTTTGGAGGAGTTTTAGAGGGATTTTGAAGTGATTACTGAGGTAAGCTCCTTGTGTCCATTTATCTTCAATAATAATGTTTTCCCATTGATTTTACACCTAGTTGGTGAGTTGTTTAGGTAACATTTGGGGATTTAGGGCTAGAGAATTGGAGAGTGAATTTTGGAGATTTGGATGACCAAATGGTGTCGGATGTTGATAAATTTGGTATGGTTAGACTTGTGAGTGAATGGGCTTTCAGTGTTTGTGACTTATGTAGGATTTCGAGATGTGGGCTCGGGTGCCGATTTGAGCCAATTTCGGATTTTGGCTTATAATTTTATGTTTTTCTTATGGATTTAATTCCTTTAGCCTATATTAATTGTATTGTACTGCTTGTGGCTTAGATTCAGAGCGTTTGGAGACCGATTCGAGAGGCAAAGGTACTTTGGAGTAGAGTTTTGCACGGTTTGAGGTAAGTAATAGTTTTAAATCTGGTCCTGAGGGTATGAAACCACGGATTATTGTATTATGTGAGTATTTTGGAGGTGACGCACATGCTAGGTGACAGGAGTGTGGGCGTGCACCATGGGAATTGGGATTTGGTCCATTTCGTGAAATTGGAAGGTTGAACAAGCTTGTTGTTAGCTATGTGCCCTTCTGTGCTATAGAAATTTGACAGTGAATCATGATAGAAATCATGCATAGGCTATGTGTTGGTGCTGTAAAGACCCCAGTGGTCGTGATACCTGTTGAACCTTCATGCTTATTGTTACTTGTACTCAGTCGTAGTATTACTTGCATATTATACCTCAGTCTCTGTTATTCCCTGCTGATACATTATATCATCTGTTTTGGGTTGATTCCCCTTTATTACTGAGGGTTGTGAGACTAGAGAGGTTGATAACTGAGTGAGGCCGAGGGCCTGTTTGTGAGGTATTAATATAGCACGTGAGTTGTCTGTGCAGATCTTGATATGATACTATAGCACGTGAGTTGTCCGTGCAACACGTGAGTTGTCCGTGCAACACGTGAGTTGTCCGTGCAGCACGTGAGTTGTCCGTACGGATTCACATATTGATACTATAGCGCGTGAGTTGTTCATGCAACATGTGAGTTATCTGTGCGGATTATAGCGTTTGGGCTGTAGGAGCCCCTCTGGGGTCTGTACACCCCCAGTGAGCACAGGTACCTATTGAGTGTGAGTATTGAGGGATGAGAGCCGAGTGTTGAGCTATTGAGAGAGCTTGAGGGACTGTTGCCCTGAGAGGTTGCACTTGTTTCATTGTTGCTGCACTTAGATAATTTATGTCATTGTTCTGAAATTTCTGGAAAATATTGTATCCGATTTTACCTGAACTTGGTAATGTGTAACTGACTTGACTTAAATTGCCGGGATTGAAACATGTCTACTTTCATTGCTAAAATTTCTGAAATGAACTGTATTTGTATAGCTCCTCACTACATTTCAGTTCCTTAATTATTATTGTTTACTTATTGAGTTGGTCGTACTCACGCTACACCTTGCACTTCATGTGCAGATCCAGGTGTTTTCGGTCATGGAGGACGTTGATCTCGTGTGTGGTTGAGTATTGGAGATTCACGAGGTAGCTGCCGGCGTTTGCAGCCCTTGTCTCTCCTTCCTTGTTATCTTTTCTTTTCAGTATTGGTACTTTGACACAGACTCTTGTGGACACTGTTTCTTAGACTGGTTATTTAGATGCTCATGACTTGGTGACAGCCGATGTTTGGGGCTATTTTTCCGCACTGTATTTTGAGTTTAACTCCTTTTTTCGAAAACTCTGTCATGTAAAAGCTTTTGACTTATCTTTTGTGAAATATTGGAAGTATATTTTAGAATCGGCTTGCCTAGTACTATCGATAGGCGCTATCACGACGGGTTAGGATTTTGGGTCGTGACATAAGTTTTTCTTATCCTATATTGATTGTAATTCATGATTCCATACTCATTCACATCATGCATCCGTGAATTTATGGAAGAAAAATCAGATTTTTATAAAATTTTCCAAAAACGAAATCTAAGTTTTGAAGGTCCATTTGACATCGGAATTTGATAATTTTTGGTATGGTTGAACTTGTATCGGACCGTGTATTCGAATTTTGTGAGTTTATTTTGGGGGATTCGAGACATGGGTCCCACTATCGATTTTTAAAATAAATTTCGGATTTTAATCAAGAAAATTAGTAAATTCACATGGAATTAATTCCTACGATTCGTATTGAATATATTGAATTGTTTGTGACTAGATTTGAAGCTTTCGAACATGAATTCGTGAAGCAAAGGTGTATTGGAATCTTGAGTTGGTTGCAAATCGAGGTAAATGTCGTGGTTAACCTTGTCTTGAGGGAGTAGGATTTATTTGTTTATTTGCTACGTAATTTAACGTGCGGGTACAACGTATATGTGAGGTGACGAGTACTTATGCGTTGTGGTTGAATCAAATGATGCGGGAGTAATTTATTTTATTTTGAATAATTGCCTATTTAATTAAGATATTCATGCTTAAGTTATTATTAGTTATTGGATCATTTTTCATGAAATTATTGTTGAATATTTTGGAAGGTGAGGTCGGTATTCTGGTAGTGAATTGATTGATAAGTATATATCCCTGCATTTTAATACTCTTCCGAATTTATATTATTATCTTCATGGTAAGGAAGAGTGTAAAAGCACGAAGGGTGATGCCGTGCCAATTTCACATTACTATTTATTGAATTATAAAGTGAGGAAGAGAGTTAAAGCACGAAGGGTGATGCCGTGCCAATTTCACATTACTATTTATTGAATTATAAAGTGAGGAAGAGAGTTAAAGCACAAAGGGTGATGCCATATCATTTTCAAAGAGTGTAAAAGCACGAAGGGTGATGCCGTGCCAGAAGAGAGTTAAAGCACGAAGGGTGATGTCGTGTCAATCTTATTATTTATTTATTAATTTATGGAAAGAATGAGAGTAAAAGCACGAAGGGTGGTGTCGTGCCATTTTCATATTATCAGTTGATCATTTTATTGTTGATGAATTAATTGGCTGCTAAGTGATACTTCTCATGCTGAAATCATTATATCAACCCCCTTCGCATGTTCCCTCCCAAATTATAAATTGTTATTTATTATATATTGTTTCTTCGTATTTGTATATACTTGTACAAGTTGTTTACGTATGTTTCTTGTCATAGCCCCATCACTACTTCGTCGAGGTTAGGTGTGATGACCCAAAGTATCATCTTTAAATTTAATAAGTAATTCTGTATTCTAAGACCTCGAAAGTACTATTTATCATTCCTCAACTTGCGTGCGCAATCCGTATAATTTTTCAGAAAGTTTTTGTGTGAAAAATGGATTAAAATGTGAAATAGAGCTTTAAAACTCAACTGAGTTGACTTTGGTCAACATTTTGAGAAAACAGACTCGGATTAGTGTTTTGACAATTCCAGTAGGTCCGTATCGTGATTTGGGACTTAGGCGTATGCCCGAAATCGAATTCCGAGGTCCCTAGCCCGAGATATGAAATTTTGATGAAAAATTAAAAGTTTGGAAGCTTAATGATTTTTAAGAATTTACTGATATAGGATTTATTGACACTGGGTCTGTATTTTGGTTCCGGATCCAGGTATAGGTCCACTATAATATTTATGACTTGTCTGCCGAAATTGGAAAGAAACGGAGTTGATTTGGCGTGATTCTGATGTCCGGTTGTAAAAATATAAGTTTTAAAGTTTTCTTCAAAATTTCCTTTGATTTGGTATCTGATTCGTAGTTCTAGGTGTTAAATTGTTGCTTTGATCACGCGAGAAATGTCGTATGAGGTTTTTTGACTTGTGTGCATGTTTGGTTTGGAACCCCGAGTGCTCGGGTGAGTTTCGGATAGCCTGCAGACCATTTGAACTTTGAGAAAAATCTGGGTTTTACCTTCTGCTGTCATCTGGTGTTTTGTGCTTCGCGATCGCGAAGCCATTCCTGCAATCGCGAAGAGGAAAGTTGGACTGGCACAATTGTGCTTCGCGTTCGCGAACCAGGGCACGCGTTAGCGAAGGGTCTAAGTGCAAAGATTCACGTTCGCGATTGAATCCTCGCGTTCGCGAAGAGGAAATGAGGCAGAAGTTGGGTACTCAAATTTGTTCTTCGCGTTCGCATGAAACAGTTCGCGATCGCGTAGGTCTACGGGGTTATGCTTCGCGTTCACGGATGAGATGTTGCGTTCGCGTAGTGCAAATTGGCCGCCTATGCAAATTGTGCTTCGCGATCGCGAAGAGTAAAATGAACCTGGGCAAAAGTGTTCTACGCGATCGCGAACGAATTTCCGCGATCGCGATGAGTAAAAATCTGAAAAACAGAACTTAAGTTCTGAAAATGGGGTTTCGACCCATTTTCAACCATTTCCAATTTTTAAGCTCGGGTAAGGCGATTTTTATGGAAAAACATTAGGATAAGTGTTCCTTATCCTATATTGATTATATTTCATGATTCCATACTCATTTATATTATGAATCCGTAAAATTTTGGGAGAAAAATCAGATATTTATAAAATCTTTCAAAAACGAAAATTTAAGATTTGAAGGTCCATTTGACATCGGAATTTGATAATATTTGTATGACTGGACTCATCTCGGAATGGGTGTTCGAATTTCGTAAGTTTTTCCGAGATTCAAAACGTGGATCCCATTGTCAATTTTTAAAGTGGATTTCGGATTTTATCAGAAAATTTAGAAAATTCATATGGAATTAATTCCTATGATTCGTATTGAGTATATCGAATTGTTTGTGAATAGATTTGAAGCTTTTGAAGACAAATTTAAAAGGAAAAGTTGTGGTCGAGTAATTGATTGATATTGCAAAGCGAGGTAAGTGTCGTGGTTAACCTTGACTTGAGGGAATAGAACCCTTAAATTATTTGTTATATGAAATGCATGGGAACAACGTATAGGCAAGGGGACGAGTGTCTATACGCCATCAAATTAATTATTTGCATAATTATTCGAAAATCATAAATTGTTCTAAGACACGAATTAATTGTTATAATAATTGTTTCTTCCCCATTCTTTGTCAAATATTAATTTTTGAATTTCTGCAATAATTGTTACATGCTTATTTGATTTATGCGTCTTAATTGTTACTTGACATTTAGCATATTAAATATCAAACTGCCTATTTTCTCCCTGATTTCCAAAATAAATTGCTACTTGTCATTGTCTGTTTCATAAATAAATCATAATTATTGTATGCTTGTTGTCTTATAATTTCATATTAATTGTTGCATTTATTGGGGCAATTATTTTTATAAGAATTGGTAAATGAATATATTGGAGAAGCGGATTGCCCGCCGCAACGGAAATGAAAATGAATATATATATATATATATATATATATATATTGGGGGATCGAGTTGCACGCCGCAACAGGCTTATTAAAAAGTCCATATTGGGGGATCGGGTTGCACACCGCAACAGACTTTATTAAAAGTCCATATTGGGGGATCGGGTTGCACGCCGTAACGGACTTATTTAAAAGTCCATATTGGGGGAATCAGGTTGCATGCTGCAACAGACTTATTTAAAAGTGTATATATACTTGATTGAAATAAATATATTGGAGGATTAAAAAGGAATATATTGTGGAAGCGGGTTGCATACTGCAATGGAAATTGATTAAAATATTTGGTTATGCCTGCTGAATTAGTTTCAACTATAACAAAAAGAGTTACCTGATTTTATTCTATTATTGTGGTTATTATTATTATTATTATTATTGTGTACAGGTTAATGTAAGTGACCTGCCTTAGCCTCGTCACTATTTTGTCGAGGTTAGGCTCAGCACTTACCAGTATATGGGGTCGGTTGTACTGATACTACACTCTACACTTCTTGTGCAGATTTTGGAGTTGGTCCCAGCAGCGTACTATAGACTTGCTCGGATTTCAGCTACCAAAGAAGACTTGAGGTATAACTGCACGACGTCCGCAGTTCTGAAGTCCCCGTCTACTTTACTTTAGCTGTGTGTTTGTTTTCAAACAGCTTTATTTTATTCAGACCTTTATTTGTATTATTCTAGAAGCTCGTGCACTTGTGACACCAATTCTGGGATAGTATTTAGACACTGTTATTTTATGAAGTATTCACTATATTTTAGACTTTACTTCCGCATTTAATTCTTTGTTATTAATAAATTTTAAATTGTTTTAAAAATAGATAATATTATTCTAATGTTGGCTTGCCTAGTAAGTGAAATGTTAAGAGCCATCACAGTTCCGAAGGTGGGAATTTCGGGTCGTGACAGTTGGTATCAGAGAACTAGGTTACATAGGCCTCACGAGTCACAAGCAAGCTTAGTAGAGTCTGATGGATCAGTACGGAGACGTCTGTACTTATCTCTCAGAGGCTATGAAGTTTAGGAACAATATCACTTATTTCTTGTTCTGTCGTGCGATTTTATTCTATTATCATCGATGATTGAACCATTCTACTCTTATTCTCTCGTAGATTGTGAGAACACATAATACCTCTACCGATGGACAGGGACCAGATCCCCCGGTGGCAACTATGGCCAGGGGTAGAGGTTGAGGCCGAGGTCATGCTAGAGGCCGAGGCAGAGGCAGAGGTAGAGCTCAGTCTAGAGCTCGAGCAGCAGCACCTGTTGTAGAACCTCGGGTGGACCTTCAGGAGGAGGTTCCAGTTCAGAATGTACCAGTTGGACCAGTTCAAGTCCCGAAAGGATTCATAGCCACTCCAGTGCTTCAGGACGCTCTAGTACGTTTGGTGAGTCTTATAGAGGGCGTGGCCCAGAATGGTATATTTCTAGTGGCACCAGCCGTCTCACAGGCTGGGGGAGGAGCACAAACTCCCGCCCCGGAGCAGATGGCTCCCCAGAATCAGGCTCCAGCAGCCTCACCAGTTGGGGTAGTTCAGCCAGTTGCTGCAGCACAGACCGGTAATAGGCCCGCCATGTCTTTTGAGGCCTTATTGAGACTGGATAAGTTTACTAAGCTCTTTCTAGTTCACTTCAGTAGTACACCTCCTGAGGACCCACAGGATTATCTTGACCGCTGCCATGAGGTGCTGTGGAACATGGGTATAGTTGAGACCAATGGGGTTGATTTTGTTGTATTTCAGATGACGAGTTCCGCCAAGAGGTGGTGGAGAGATTATACATTGACCAGAC
>AWOL01S0025209.1:0-26422 GCA_000715115.1 Nicotiana otophora
ATGATGGATCGTGTGGCGGGCGGAGGTTTCTTGAGAGGATTCTCAGCTCCGATTGGGGTGCTCGGTGCCCGAAGAGTCTCACATTTGCTTTTTGCGGATGACACACTGGTTTTCTGTGATGCCGAGATGAATCAGTTGACCTACCTGAAGCAGGTCCTGCAGTGGTTTCAGTTAGTATCAGGATTCAAAATCAACATCGGCAAGTGTGAGATTTTCCCGGTAGATGAGGTTACTAATATTGATGCCTTGTCTGGTGTTCTCAGATGCAAGGTGGGCTCCCTTCCCACTACTTACCTGGGCCTTCCTTTGGGCGCTTCATATAAGGATACTACGGTTTGGAATCCAGTGATCGAAACAGGTTGAAAAAAGATTAGCAGGGTGTCATAAACGGTATTTTATCAAAAGGAGGTAAGGAAATGTTTATCAAAAGCACTTTATCGAGTATGCCCACCTATTACTTATCACTGTTGCAAGCACCGGTGAGCATCACAGAAAAACTGGAGCGACTTCAAAGGAACTTTCTGTGGGATGCGGCGGATGGAACTAGAAAGTTTCATCTAGTGAATTGGCAGACAGTCACTTCCCCAAAGAAGTGGGGTGGACTTGGAGTGAAAGATCTTAGGGTATTTAACAGAGCTTTAATGGGAAAGTAGTTGTGGAGATTCGGGGTAGAAGAGCATGCTCTATGGAGTGAGGTCATAGTAGAAAAGTACGACTCAACGGGAGGGGGTTGGAGGACCAAGGCGATCACAACACCTTTCGGGTGTGGCATGTGGAGGAGTATCATAAAGAATTGGGAAGCATTCAGTGGCAACATCACTTACAGGGTGGGAGATGGAAGGAGAATTAGCTTTTGGAATCATAGGTGGTGTGGAGAGGATACTCTCAGGGTCTCCTTCCCCCATGTCTTCAGAGTTTCAAACCAGAAAGAACTGATGGTCCAGCAGATTCGCAAGGAGCATGAAGGGGGTAGTATGGGACCTCTCATTCAGGAGGAACATGCAAGATTGGGAGATTGCGGAGCTCCAAGTTTTGTTGGCGCTGCTATACGGGCAAGACAGGCTTCAGCCATCCTGTGACTCTTGGAGATAGGGCTTGCGTGGCGATGATTTGTTCACCATAAAATCCTTTTACCAGAGTATGTTGGTGAGAGAGGAGACCACGTTTCCATACTTCTCGATCTGGATTCCTAGGGCGCCCACGAAGGTGTGTTTTTTTGCATGGCTAGCGGCAAGGGGAGTGATCTTGACTGCTGAAAATCTCCGAAAGAGGGGAATTACACTTGTTAGTTGGTGCTACATGTGCAAAAGCTCAGGGGAAGAAGTTGATCACCTTATGTTGCATTGCCCTGTGTCCTCTGCTTTGTGGAGGGCAATCCTGAATCTTTTTGGTGTTCAATGGGTGATGTCAAGCACTGTAAAGGAAATGTTACATAGCTGGGGCGGTTTTCGTAGAAGAAGAAAGTAGAAGGCGTGTAAGTTCGCCCCGTTAGCTCTCATGTGGGTAGTATGGGGGGAGAGAAATAGGAGAGCTTTTGAGGAGATTGAGTCTCCTTTTTCACATCTTAAGAATAGTCTTTTATCTTTGATCGCTTTTTGGTGCACTCATTTAACCCCTACTTGTATAGAAGATTGGACGTTTTTTGTAGAGAATCATGTTCTGATGTAAATTCTCTACGTCTTTGGTATATTTCGTGTATACGGGAGTTCTCTCCCTTTTAATTAATACAATTTACCTTATCAAAAAAAACTACACTATATATATAGCTGTAAACTAACATATGTAACCCAAAAATTGTGACTAAAAACCTTGACCAACCTATGCTTCTTTGTGTAGTTGTGGTCAATGCACCTTAAGTGAATTGATCAAATGCGGTGCGTATCCCACACCTTAAAGGGTTTTTTGAAGGATTGTGTAATATAGCAAATTCTATAAATTCCATTAGTCATAACATATATGATCATGGAAGAACTGGCCCAGATATTTAGAAGTATTTACATTACATGAGTTGCAACACGACTTTTCAATTATCATTACATTGTACATAATCTCTCAATAACAAGTTTCTCTCTCATTCTCTTTTCGTCCTCCAATTCACAAATTGGCCCCATACTGCTTCTTGGAGATGGTCGAACGTTTTGTTTTTCTTAATTCTTGTAGCTTTTGGGATTTCAGCGTTTCCTGCTATTACATAGAGTAATTCATCTTAAATTTATTATTATATATTTGTTGTCCTTTTCTGGTTCCAATTGAGGTACTCTAGTGTCCAAACATGGGTTGTGAAATGAAAAAAGAACTAAAAGTGTTGGTTAGGAGACAAACTGATGGTAGCAAGCATGTATCCACTTGGAGTCCTTCCAGTGTAATCATGAACCTAGTGCCAGGTGTGTCTGTTTGTAATTGTTCCATGACTCGTGTTCTAAATCACAAGGACAGACACCTATATTTCTGATACAAATGATTTCTAGCTTTTGTTTGGTCATCAATATGAGTCATTAACTATATCCTTATGATCTGGTTATTTGTAGTGTTCACTATTTCGCTTCTTGGTGGTGCTAGATGTTTTTTGCAACTTCAATCTTGCATGTGCACCTCATGCAATGGGAGAATGAAAGTTCCGTTCAAGATGCTGTCAACAGATGCAATGTAATATGGAAATCTATTGAATCAGAAAAAGTGAGTCCCAGTGCTTTACTTCTTTCTCTGTGTATGTGCTGTGGAGTCCTTTTGCAGAGAATAGGAACATTTGTTCCTTTCTTTACTACAATAGCTTCACTTGTGAACATTTTTGAATCTACATATTGAATGGATTCAATACTGAGACAATTTCATACAATTCTTTTTATGAATGCTGATTTTGAAAATGGGGCTTTTGAAGTCAACTGATGTTCTATTTCTTCTTTCGAATTTAAAAGAGACAGCAATGCCTTGGTTTGCTATTTTACAACGAGCTGTTGCATGTATTTTATCTACTCCGGATATGCGACTACAAGAATGCTGCTCAACATGTTGACAAATTGGATGCTGCCATGAAGTGTGATCTACAGAGGACACAACAGATCAAGGAACTGACTAAGGAGCTTGATGCAGTCAATGGAAGTCTTTCTCGTTCTGATTTGAATTACAGAGACAGATCTTCTCTCTCTGGAAGACAAGCTCACCTTGAGGAGCAACTTAATAACTTAACAGGAAATGGCAAAGAATTTTCTGAACCGATATACTTTGGAAGTGTGAGACGGACTTGGGAAGACAAGCTTGATTTGGCACCACCTCCTATTGATGGAGAATGGCTACCTAAAGGTGCTATTTATGCGCTGGTAGACCTTACAGTAGTTGTTTTTAACCGTCCAAAAGGACTTTTTAAGGAGTGTGTAAAGAGGATTCAGTCTGGCCTGCAAACTATTCAAGGTTGGTTCTATGAAGCTGGGTGCATTTGGCTTTATATCTTTCACACTGTTTTACATTTGTCAGCCTTCTGTATAGTTAGTACTTGGTTTCCTAATTTGGTCTATGGGTTTCATCACTCTTGGCAGCTTTGGGTAGCAACCTTAACTTTCGGGGTAATGGATCTGTCATGCATGTTTCCATATTTGGAGGATTAAGTGATTTTTTTTCCAACCTTTATTCTTTACCATGTAACCAAACTTCGACGATGAATGCTTTTGGTCTAGCAAATCACGGGTTGGTACAATATGTCACAACTCGCCGTACTGCTAAATTATACTGTCAACTTAGTGTGCTCCAAACTCTCAATTTATGGCCAATTTTCTTTTTCTCTAAATCTTCCTTAAATCTTGAAATTGTTTGTAATTCCCATGATTCTATTTGACCATCTTAATTTCTTAAACATTGGAACTAAGTTACTTGAGGATCTTCTATAATTTAAGATAGAAACCTATCCTAGAGAAGGTATCAACAATGTTGAATCAACTGATCTAAATGAGCATTCCTCCAGCAATTACATTTTTGGTTAAGACTGCGTGAAGTGAACTCATTATTGTCCAACTGAAACAACTATTGTTTAAAGTTTGTTCTATAGGTTCTCTAGTCTTAGCAGTTTGTTCATGGGGTTTACTGTAAATTTTTTGTCCTTGCCCTGGGCCTAGCTAGATATCGTATTTAGATAGGAACTGGAAATTACTATTAACCTTTCTGTTAAATTTCAATATCGTATCTTCTTGTTGGTAGAGCCTGTAAGTTTTCGTATTTGTCTTGAAATTTTGCAAAAACACACAAATCAGCCCCTTAGCTCGAGAATGCGTTCTAGCAATTTATTTTTATTCCATCTGGTTTGGATTCTATTCTCATATCTGAATTCTGAATTGTTATATTCATGCAGAGGAGCTAGAAAAGCTTGGGATTAGTGATGGAGTGAGAGGTACGCGCTTGTTTCTATCTTAGATGGGTTCATGTTTATCTTCCTTAAGCGATGTAGATCATTTAGATATCATCATCACTATTTTCTATCTTTGGTTTTGTTTCTCTTTTAGTTAGAAATAAAATCCTGTCTATCAATTAAGGATAATCAATCTATCTTCTAGCTAGAAAGAATGATAGTTAAAAACAAGGTCTTATTGAGCCCTATCTTTTTGGATAGAGATTGAATTATAGTATTTTCAAGAGTTTTAATATTCTAAAATCCATATCCTATAAATAGGGATTTCATGTACTTTATTTTGATCGGACTTGATTAACATTTGCTCATTTGGTATTACAACTTCTCTCGTTATCTCTCTCTCCTTCTCTCGTTCTCTTCTCTCTCTTCTCTTCTTTCTCTCATTCCTCTCTCATTCTCCTCATTATCATTCCTTCTCCTGCCTTTTCTCCCTTCTTCTCTTAATAGTGCGACAACCTACAATTTGATATCAGTACGGGTAGGCGTCAATCGGTTCAATTCAGTTTTCGAAAAGTTCAATTTAGTTTGTTCAGTTTTCGGTTTTTGATTAGGTGAACTGAAAACCCAACCGAAATTAATTCGGGTTTTTCGTTTTTTAAAAGTTTGGATTGGTCGGTTTTGGGCTCGATTCCTCGGTTTGGACAAAATAGGCTTCAGGTGTAATTCTTTTCAAAAGTTACCCTTTTCTCAAAAAAGTGTTATATGGAACTCAAGTATCCAGCAATGACACAAGTAAATGAATAATGTGGACTAGCCCTTTATATTTCTATGTAAACAAATGCTGTAAAAATAAGTTGTACACCGAAAAAATAAAACAAGAATCTCAAATTTTATTGAACATGAAATTAGTTAATTGTGTTTTATAAAACAATAATATGAAAAAAGAAGATTCTTTTAAGTTGAGACATACTATATTACTAATGCATAACATTTCTTCACCTTCAGTCATGGAGAACTCTTCCTGCGAGTCAGAGTATTTGAGAGTATATCTTGATACATTCTTCTTGCATTAGTCCAATCTTTGTAATAGATGAGATGAAAGTTCTTCGTCATAATCGCACATCCAAGGGATCTGACAATTTTGAAGGTTTATTTTTTGTGTTCTGGGCCGCTCCGAGCTCTCTAACCTGGGGGTTTGGCACTAGTTTTATGCGGATTCTTGGAGAGGGGAGGTCATGGAACCGTATAGAACACTAACCAACCGAGGCCCCTTAAGAAGGGGGCTGAACAGGCTTCGGGTTGTCCCTTTGCAGGTTGGTCCAGGCCAACTCCTCCCATTTGACATGTATACTAGACTAGCCACTGCTAAGTTGCAAGAGTTCTAAATTGTTTAAAATCTCTAACTTACAAATAAGACCCTCCTGTACTTTGTTTTGAGGTGACTTATATAATATTATATAAATTGATTTTATGATTATGGTTTCTTGCTCTATCTCTCTATCCTCCCTCTTTTTCTCTCTCTTNTTTTCTCTAATTTTCCGGGCTTAATTGACTGTTCTTTGCGTTTCGTCTTTAACACTATTTGTTAGCCCGCTTATAAGAAACTGATGCATTTCTCTTGTTGTTGTATTCTAACCAGCGACTGGTAACATGTAGAGGAACAGAGTTACTATAGAAGCCATTTTTCCCCTTCTCCCCTCCTTTGCGTTTCTAAGTTTCCTGCTCTTCATCCTTTTTTCTTTGAATAGGTAACTTAAAAGTACAATTGATAGCCAGCAAAGCTGAAGAAATTACACCCAAAAATGTATGCTAAGCTCATTTTACACCAAATTATGCAAAAATATACATTTATGTTTGAGGCTAACTACATTCTCCATCTTATCTTCAAAAACTCTAGCATTTCGTTCCCTCCAGATAACCCACCAGGTGACTAAGGGAATGGTGTTCCAGATTTTATAGGATGATTTAGACATACCTCTTTTCCATCAAACAAAAAGAAAATCCACATTAGATCTTGGAGAACATTTTTTGCCCAAAGTAGTAAAGAAGAAATACCATATCTGACTAGTTAATTTGCAGTGAATAAAGAGGTGATTGACATCCTCGTCCTCTACTTTATGCAGTGAACATCTTTTGCCTAGAGAGATGCCTCGCTTTTGTAGATTGTTAAGAGAGGCATTTTCTCACTGCTACAAGCCAAGAATATGATTGCCCTTTGTAGGGGGCCTTGTTCTTCCCTATAGTTTCCCATGTCCAAGGTTTAAAGAGGGAGAAGTGGATAACAAAGCAGAATAGTAGCTCCTTACTGAAAAAATACCTCTGTGGTGAGGTTTCCGGAACAGGAATCTGGTTTAGAAACCAGAGGAACACCGTTAAGGAGAAGTGACAATTGTGTGTAGTCCTCTAGTTCTCAATCGTTGAAATCTCTTCTGAAAATAATGCACCACCCTGAGTTTTGCCAGATGTGCGCAGTGGTAGAGTTAGGACATAAAGAGCATCTGTAGAGTCCAGGGTAAGTGTCCATCAGAGGCGAAGGGCCGAACCAAGTATCTTCCCAGAATCTAATTTTTCTACCATCACCAACTCTTAAAGAAGATAGACCCAGAAAATATCCGATGTTTCTGTTAGATAGTTAGTAGTTGTGTAAATGAGTATAGTTCCACATGGAATAGGATTAATGTATTTGTTATAAATAGGGGTCCTTGTATTATAGTTAAACATATCAGTAATATATTTTTTTCCCGTGTATTATTTCTCACATGGTATCAAAGCTATAGTGCGAAATAGTCGCTGTGCAATCTACCACCGATTCCGGGAAGAAACAGTTCACCGTGCAACTTTTCCGTTGACTGTTTGCGTCAAAGTCACTATTTATCATTATTGTGCGCAAGCCAACGTTACCACAAGGTTCGCCGTAGTCTTGCGACTAAACCCCATCAAACACCACCGGAAATCTCCTCCCCAGGCGCCCTCACGCGCCGGACAAACAGGGGATTTTCCGGCGAGATATGCTACATGCGCCGGGCGCATGAGCCACCTTCCGGCTAGTTTCCGACAAAACTTCTTCAGGACAGCTTACTTGGACAGTGATTCCGAGTCCACTAGTACTATTTCCTACAGATTCCAACAACTTTGGAATTTTCCGGTGAGCTACAATAAATTTTCCGGCGTGAACTGTATTCTGTCCAATTTGAGCAGTGCTTTTTGCAATTTCCTAGTTTTGTTGGGATCTTCTGAAGCTATTCTCATGACTTCTTGAAGTTGATCACGGATTTGGTCAATTAGAACTCACTTCAATCCAATAATATCTTTCAATTTGGATGCTTTTGGTTCCAAAAACAGTGGAGTTGTAAATGCAGCCTTTATGATTACTTCTGAACCGCTACTTGGGTGTTCAAATTATTTAGCTGGGCCTTCATCTGTCGAGTTGTGATGTAAAGGTCAAGGTGTTCAAGATCACTTAACCAAAAAGGCTAGTGAGGTAGATGAAAAGGCCAAAGCACTTTGGGAAAAGATTGATGCTCAGTTATGTAGTATCCTGTGGCAATGCATTGATTTCAAGTTGATGCCTTTGTTTCGTCCATTCCAGACATGTCATTTAGTTATACACTAATGACATATCTCATTTCTATGATGTGATATCACAAATGACAACTTTGAAGAAACAAGAATTAGATGTGTCTACTTACTTGGGTCAAGTACAGGCAGTCATGGAGGAATTTTGAGAAGTTGATGCAAGTTCCTGCTGGTGTTGAAAAACAACAAGAGCAACGATAGAAGATGTTTCTAGTTCTTACACTCGCTGGACTTCCTAATGACCTTGATTCATTATGCGACCAGTTTTTTGCTGGTCCGACTGTCCCTACAGTTGATGAATTATTCTCTCGATTACTTCGCCTTGCTGCAGCGCCAAGTCACACAGTTATCTCATCACAGACAACTGACTCCTCTGTTCTCGCATCCCAGATAGTGGAAAATCGGGCATCTCAGACTATGGAGAATAGACGAGGAGGAAGCCGTTTTGGAAAGTCTCGACCCAAGTGTTTTTATTGTAATAAACTTGGCCAAACCCGTGAGGTGTGTTACTCTTTGCATAGTTGACCACCTAAAAATACTCATGTTGCTCAAACCGAGACTGCAGGTAACCAAGGGGGTTTCTTTATCTGAAGGGGAATATAATGAGTTCCTTTAGTATCGAGCAACTAAGTAGACACCTCCACAAGTAGCCTCTGTTGCTCAACTGATACTTCTGTTGCTGGTAATTTCTTTGCTTGTGTTTCACACTCTACCACTCTTGGACAGCGAGTCATGGACTCAGGCGCCTCTGATCATATTTCCTGGTAATAAGTCACTTTTGTCAAATATTGTTTATTCACAATATTTTCCGAATGTTTCTCTAGCCGTCCAAACAAAAGCAAAAGGAGTTGGACAAGCTAATCCTTTATCCTCCGTCACTTTAGATTATATCCTTTATGTCCCTGGCTGTCCTTTTAGTCTTGCATCTGTTAGTCGGTTGACTCGTGCCCTCCATTGTGGTATATATTTTATTGATGCTTCTTTTGTATGCAGGACCGCAGTACGGGACAAACAATTGGCACAGGGCGTGAATCACAAGGCCTTTACTACCTAAACTCACTCAATCCCTCTACAACTTGTCCAGTTACATGCCTTGGCATTTCTATTCGCATCTTTCGTAGTATAATGCCTTAATACTATCCTCTCAATTTCAGTAGTTTATGATTTCTCAGGGAATAATTCACCGGACATCTTGTCCGTATACCCCTCAACAGAATGGGGTAGCAGAGAGAGAATAGACACCTCATTGAGACTGCTCGCACACTTCTCATTGATTTACCTGAAGGGAGAGAAACAAGCTTCCAAGTACCACGCGCATGCAAAGCAGACATGCAAGACTAAAAGATTAGTCAGGGACTTAAAGAACGGAATCTAGAGTGACAGAGGATAGGGGATTAGCTTGTCCAACTCCTTTTGCTTTTGTTTGGAACCCATTGGCTAAAGTAACAGTCGGAGGATACTGTGAATAAACCACAATTGACAAAAGTAATTTATTACCAGAAATTTGATCAGAAGCACTTGAGTCCATGACCTATTGTCTAAGAATATTAGATTGTGAAACACAAGCGAAGGAAATACGAGCAACAAAAGCATTAGTCCGAGCAACGGAGGCTTCTTGGGGAGATGTATGCTTACTTGCTCGAAACCGAAGGAATTCATTACATTCCCCTACAGATAAAGAAAACCCCGAGTTAACTGCAATGTCTGTTTGAGCAACACGAACATCTTTAGGTGGTCGACCGTGCAAAGAATAGTATACGTCCTGAGTGTGTCCAAATTTATTACAGTAACTACACTTGGGTCGAGATCTTCCAAAACGACCCACTCATCGTCGATTTTCCATAGCCTGAGATGTTTGATTTTCTTAGATGCAAGAACAGAAGAGTCAATTGTTTGTGATGAGTCACTGGGTGTTGCTGCAAGGCGAAGTAATCGAGAGAATAAATCATCAACTGTAGGAACACTTGGACTAGTTAAAATCTGATCATGTACTGAATCGAGGTCATTAGGAAGTCCGACAAGTGTAAAAACTGCAAACATCTTCTGTCATTGTTCTTGTTGTTTCCCAACACCGGCAAAAACTGGCATCAGCTTCTCAATATCCTCCATGACTGCCTGTACCTGTCCCAAGTAAGTAGACATCCAATTCCAGTTTTTTTTTAGGTTTGTCATAAGAGATATTACGTCATAGAAACAAAATATTAGTGTATACAATGTGAGCTTTTTCCCAAACTGATTAATACGTCTAGATGGACGAAACAAGAGCATCAACTTGGAATCAATGGATCGCTATAGGAGACTACATAACTGAGCATCAATCTTCTCCCAATGCGCTTTGGCCTTTTCATCTCCATCGCTGGTCTTTTTTGTATAAGTGATCTTGAACACCTTAAACCTTGCACCACAGCTCAACCGATGAAGCCCAAGCTAAGTAGTTTGAACTTCCCATTAAAGGTTCTAAAGTAATCATAAGACTTAAATCTCCAACTCCCATATTCTTGGAACTAAAAGCTTCAAGTCCAGGAGACATGGTTAGATTGAAGAGAGGTCTAAGATGCTTATTAGTAAACAAATCTTTGAGAGAGACACCAAAATTCAGAGAGCTCGCCAGATTTCAACTGTAAAATCAACCGTATAGCCGAAAACATTGTTCCGGTGACTTCTGCCTCACAAAATCTAAATGGGTCAGGTTAGAAAAGATAGGCGACCACCACAAAAGAAAAATTAAACTTGAAAAATGCTGGAAAAAGATCTCACGTGACGGCGCATGAAGTGTCACTCTCGCTGGTACCCTAACTGTCGGCGATGCGTGACATTGCGTATGGCGTCTTATGCCGGAGCGCCTGACTGGGGATTGGTCGCGGGTGATAGGGGAACCTTATGGTGGTGTTGGATTTTGCACAATCCCTCAAACTGATTTTGGCGCAGTCAACTTCGCAAGTCACTGGACAATTGCACATTGACTGTTGCTCTTCCGAGATGTCGCCGGAGTGATGCACAACAACATTTTCTAACTGATGCTTCGATATCATGTGAGAAATAGCCGAAAGTTATTATTGATAATGCGTCTCAACTATATTCTTACACTGAGCCCTATTTATACACATACTTTACATAGTATATACTACCTATTTCCAATGTGAGACTCTATACGTAATGCTATATACACTTAGAGGTCGTTTGGTAGAGTGCATTAGAAAAATTAATGCATGTATTAGTTTTGTGTATTAGTAATACCTTGTTTGATACACTTTTTCAACCTAATGTATAACTAATACAAGCATTAGTTATATACCCTATTTGGTATTATCCTATATATAGCTAATACATAGCAAATCGTGGTATTAGCTATACTAAAGTTATTAATACAAGCATAAGCTTAGTTAAAGACAAAATTGCCCCTTCAAATTTTATGCATGATTAAAATTCTTTTTACCTAATTTTCATTAATGTAAATAAAATACAGTTTGACAATTTTTTTTGTTTTTTTTGTCACCTCGTTTTCTAATACTCCCTCCTTTTCAATTTATGTGAACCTATTTCCTTTTTAGTCTGTGCCAAAAAGAATGACCCCTTTCCTGTTTAGAAATAATTTACCTTTATGTAATGATTTATAACCACATAAAATATATGTGTCTTATTTTACACCATTTGTACATTGTACAGGAACTCGTGATTAATTGTGTTCTCACCCTTTCTTTATATAATGTGATACCATGCGTTAATTATATGATGGAAAGGCTAATAGAATCTTTTTGTTTTAATTTAGGCATTGATGCAGATGAGAAATTGGTATATTCGCTTTCCAACAATTTTACAAGTTTGTGAGTGTGTTATTGAAATGCTTAGAGGACAATATGCACATTGTGTCGGCTGCTATGATGAAGCAATTTGTCATTTCCTTGAAGCTTCAAGGGTATGTATAAATTTGAATCCATATCAAAAGAATCTTCCAGTAATTTTTGGTAAGAGTATAAATCAGCTGTGTGCTTATTATTTTTTGGGATAGAGATAAGATAGTTTCACTATTCTTATATTCCTTTTCCCTCATGTGGAGTAAACTTAACCAACAACTGATTTATGGAAGACAGATTATCTTGAGTTATGCATCTGGATTTATGCTTCTTGATGCATATGGACTTCTTTGCATCGTACTGCTGTAGGACAGAAGTGTAATATCACAAAGTCTGACTGTTCGAAAACTCCAATGTAAAAGTGAAATACAGATATTATAAAGAATTTAACTGTTGCGTTTTGCTTGTGTCATATAAAAGATGATAACAAATTGCATTTTGATCATAAGAGGTAACTTATAATTTAATTTGAGCTCAAAAAAATATCCTGATGAAAAAAGACTGAGCTACTGATAAAAAAGTATTTAATTTGAACTCAATTGTGAAAAATTGCTTGTACAGTGAATGTTTAAAAAAGAAGTTTGAGAAAATGCTTGGAAGTTCTCTCGTTTTTAAAAGGTACATCTAAGGATGAAGTAGATTGAACTCCTATTAACACATAGGTGTCCGCACTAAAAGGAGAGATGAGGAGAAGTTGAAAGTTAATACTCTTATTTGTGCAAGGGTTTGAGGTACAAATCCTGGAGGACGTTTCTATAGGGCGTTGTCATGTTCGTCGGTCTCAACAAATTCTCTACACCTTCAGTCTTGAATCGATACTAACCAGTGTTTGTGGAAGTTCTTGAAGAATACCACAATGTAAATGGATCAACACCAAAATAAAGTTGCCTTCTTTACTTCAACTGGTTTATTTTCTCCTTTTTTCACTTCTACCGGCTTGGTCAAAGATTCCATTTTTAGTACTTCTATTTCTATGGATAGTTCTGCATCTGCTTGATGCTTCTTTAAGAAAAAGATATGAGCATATTTCTCTCACCTTTTCCTCTGGAGGTTGGCTGCTAACACTCCCATTCCTGCCCCATTTATGTTACTAAATCCATTTGGTCAACCGCAGGAAGTTTGAGAACGAGGTTTTCTTTTTCCTTATGTCTTTCCTTTTTATGAGTATATTCTTTTCCGTGCAGCTAAGTGAGAACAAATCAATGCAAGCCATGTGTTGTGTTTATGCAGCAATCTCTTACATCTGCATGGGAGATGCTGAATCCTCAGCAAAGGTTCGCACAGTTCCTGCTATTATGGAGATACTTTTTTTTTTAACTCTGTTTGCTGAGAACTTTTGTTGTGCAATAGGCCCTTGATATGATTGGACCAGTTTTAGGAGTGATGGATTCTTTCATGGGAGTGCGAGAGAAAACGAGTGTCCTTCTTGCTCATGGGTTTCTACTGATGAGGCAGCAAAATCTACAAGAAGCAAGGTAGATCTCTTAACCAAAAATGTTCATTTTGGTGATTCTTGTGTTTTGATTTGGATTTTTGAGTTTAGGCTATTTCATGGAAACCAAGCCATATTCTATTTCTCTGCAATGGTATGCTTAAGTACTGTACAAAAGCTCAGTAATGACTACTAGCCTTTTGTATAAGATAAAATAATTTTATTAATAATGTCTCCCATATACAAGTGATATGCCAAAAAGTAGAGAATACACAACATAATATGATTCTCTATGAACGAAAGCCGATCTTCTTTTTTGTCGAAAAACAAAAACAAATTATTCAACCAAGTATAACTATGTACAACTTCTAGCTCGTTTGGACTCTCGAGCTAGTTTCTCATATCTGTGAGAATTAATAAATCGGAAAATTATATTATTGATGTACATTAACTATGATACAAGTACCCCTATTTATAACAATATACAATACTTACACTACTCCTATTCCGTGTAGGACTATGCTTATTTACATAACAACTAATTAACACTCCTTCTCAAGCCGGTGCATACAAATCATATGTACCGAGCTTGTTACATATATAACTAATACGAGGACCAGTGAGGGATTTGGTGAACATATCTGCAGGCTGATCATTCGACTTCATAAACTTTGTAGCAGTGTCTCCTAAGAGTATCTTTTCTCTGACGAAGTGACAATCAATCTCAATGTGTTTAGTTCTCTCATGGAATACCGGATTTGATGCAATATGAAGGGCAACTTGATTATCGCACACAAGTTCCATCTGGCTGATTTCACCAAATTTCAACTCCTTGAACAGTTGTTTGATCCAACTAGCTCACATGTTGCCATAGCCATTGCTCGATATTCTGCTTCTGCACTAGACCGAGCAACTACATTCTGTTTCTTGCTCTTCCAAGATACTAAATTGCCTCCTACTAAAACACAATATCCAGACGTAGAACGTCTATCAGAAGATAATCCTGCCCAATCAACATTTGAATATCCAACAATCTGCTCATGGCCTCGATACTCAAACAATAACCCTTTGCCTACCCTTTGCCTGGAGCCGATTTTATATATCGAAGAATGCGGACAACTGCATCCCAGTGATCATCACAAGGTGAATCCATAAACCGACTTACAACACTCATAGGAAAGGAAATGTTAGGTCTAGTCACTGTGAGATAATTTAATTTACCAACCAGCCGTCTATATCGTGCAGGATCGCTAAGCAGCCCCCCTTTCTTGGCAGAAGTTTAGAATTCGGATCCATCGGAATGTCAACAGGTCTAGAGCCTGCCATTCCTGTCTCCTCAAGAATATCTAAGGCATACTTCCGTTGTGAGATCACAATACCTGAGCTAGACTAAGCGACCTCAATACCCAGAAAATACTTTAATCTGCCCAAATCCTTAGTCTGAAAGTGTTGCAAGAGATGTTACTTCAATTTAGTAATATCATCCTGATCATTGCCGGTAATAACAATATCGTCAACATAGACCACCAGATAAACACGGAGACAATGCCGATAAAACACAGAGTGATCAGCTTCACTACGGGTCATGCTAAACTCCTGGATAACTGTGCTGAACTTACCAAACCAGGCTCGAGGAGACTGCTTTAGACCATAAAGTGACCGGCGCAAAGGACATACATGGCCACGAGACTCCTCCTGAGCAACAAACCAGGTGGTTGCTCCATATAAACTTCATCCTCAAGGTCACTATGAAGAAAAACATTTTTAATGTCCAGCTGATAGAGAGGCCCATGGCGAACAACAACCATGGATAGAAAAAGGCGGACTGATGCTATTTTCGCCACGTGAGAGAAAGTATCACTGTAATCGAGCCCAAATATCTGAGTATATCCTTTGGCACCAAGACGGGCCTAAGTCGATCAACTTGGCCATCCGGACCAACTTTGACTGCATAAACCCAACGACAACCAACTATAGATTTATCTAAAGTCTCACTTACCTCGAAATCGGCAAGTCCCCCAAGCACTCAAATCCCAAATCACCTCCCAAATAGCCCCCAATGAAGTCAATGGTCAAAGTCAATTCCGATCAAACCTTGAAACCATATATAGAATCAGATTATCTATTGGCTCACGATTTCATAAATGTTATTAGATTTTTTTTTTGAAACGGTAAATGTTATTAGATTATTAATTAGAGTCCAATCACCCACTCAAATCCTCAATTTACTAATTTAGGAAACTAAGTTTCAAATCCCCAATTTCTTCTCTTAAATCACATGTTTCTATGGTTAAAATTCAACCAAATTCGAAACGATGTTTTAAAAGATATTTTTGGGGTGAGCCTCGGGGCGGGGCGTAGTAAAAACGCATTGGGGCGATCCAAGGGGAGAGGGGGTAAAAGTATCCTGAGACGTAAGCCCTATTATTCTGGGCGTATGCTTAGGCGTTGGCCGAGTTTTTCATTTGGGGTGTAAGACCAGAAAACCTTTCCAAATTAAGATTAAAATTGCTAAAATAGTCTTTTTTTAATACCAAAAAACACAAAATTCTACTTGTTATTAAATGCTAAAAAGTTGAAAACTTACGGGTCAAAAGATACTTTATTCCTGGTCTTAATTTTTATTCCTTCTCTTTGTCTTCTATCGGTTTATGAAAAAATTTTCAATTTGCAAACTATAAAACAAAAACGCATCATCCTTCATGATGTGCTCTGGTTCAGCGCTTCTTATTGTAGGTTCCTTCTTTGCTTTTCTTTCTTTTCAAGTTGCTTTGCTCTTTTAAGTTAGCTTATGAATTTCTATTCAATTTTTTTCGAAGTCTGATATTTTTTTATGAAGCAGTTTTGGATTAGTTTTTTTATCAATTGCTGATTCGAATTAGCATTTTAAGATGCAGTAGTTCTATCACTTATTTTATATTTTCTTGAAATTTCTAATAATTCCTTTGTAATTGTACCTTATTTTAATATTTATTTTTATTATATTAATTTATAAAATATTAATAATTAAAGACGCATGGTGCTTACACCCAGCACTTCGAGGCTTACACCTCGCACCATATCACATAAAATGCCTCGCCTCCCAGCCACGCCTTTTAAAATACTGATTCGAATACAATCATCAATAGATGTTACAGAATCATTACCTTAGATTAGGGTTGAAATCAGTCCAAGAAAAATCACTCACAAGCTCTCCTTTTCCGAAAATGGCATAAAATTGGGATTTGAAATTTCCACTATTCAATTTATACTGTTCTGATCTGGTCTTCTCCCCGATCGTGGAATACCTCGTGCGATCGCAAGGGTCAAACTCCTCGTCAACCAAGGTTTATGTTTTTTGGATCACAGACCACAACTTGCATTTGCGAAGGTCAAAATCATTGACCCTCGGGGTTCGCGTCAGATCTCACGCGACTTAGAAGGCTTCTCAGCCTGGCCAGCAACCCCTAATTTGCTCTTTGCGTTGTTCCTGAAAATGACATAAAATTGAGATTTGAAACTTCCACTGTTCAATTTATATTGTTTTAGTCCTCTCCTTGATCGCAGAATACCTAAAGTGATCACGACAGTCAAACTCTTGGTTAACCTAGGTTTTTCTTTTTTGCACGGGCCACAGCTCATGTTCGCTAAGGTCAAAATCATTGACCCTCCGCGTTCACAGCAGGTCTCACATGACCGTGAAGGCTTCTCAGCCTGGCCAACCACCCCCAATTTGCTTTTTGTGATCGCGACCACTTGGTCCACTATCACATGCACCAGAGATTTCAGCTGCTGTTTTTGATTCCCAACTTTTCCGAAACAATCCCGAGCCCGGTCTCACCCAAAACCCTTCCAACAAGTCAAAAACAGTTATATCAACTTGTAGACATGCTCGAAACACAAATTGGAATGCTAATACTAAAAAAGAGGGGTCGGATTGTACTATCTATGTAATTGCACCACATACAACAATAACAACAACAACAACCCAGTATAATCCCACTGGAGGGTAGTGTGTACGCAGACCTTACCCCTACCCTGGGGTAGAGAGGCTGTTTCCAATAGACCCTCGGCATCCTTCCCTCCAAGAACTCCCCACCTTGCTCTTGGGGTGACTCGAACTCACAACCTCTTGGTTGGAAGTGGAGGGTGCTTACCATCAGAGCAACCCACCTTGTCAAAATTGCACCACATACCGTCCTTTAATATTTCTATATTTTTTTACAGTATTCTCTTGTAACTCATTTGTATCAAGTTTCATACCAAGTTAAGTATCAAGTTAGTGAGAAGACATTTAGCTCTCTAAAACTCTCTCTTCCCCTCAAGATTTTTCACTCTCCTATAGGAGTACCAAGTGCTTATAGGAGCCATTTTAATTTAGAGAACCCATAGTGTTAGAAAATTCAAAATTATTCAATATTAGAGTACAATCTGTCTGAATAGAGCGAAAAGGTATTGTGGATTCGTATGATGACCCCAACTAGCTTTGTATTGAAGCGCAATAGTCATAGTAGTTGCTGTTGTTCTATTCTTATTGCTTTGTTACCTTACTGCAGAAATCGACTTGCGTTTGGCTTGCAGACAACACATAATACTTTGGGAAATTTGCAACTTGTTTCACAATATTTGACTGTTTTGGGGAATTTAGCACTTGCCCTCACTGACACTGTACAAGCTAGGGAGATTTTGAGGTCCTCTCTTACATTAGCGAAGAAGCTTAATGATATTCCAACTCAGATCTGGGTACTATCGAATTTGACAGGTTTCACACTCTTGATTATTTATTTCATGTGACCTACTTTTTCTGTTGGATAAGTGTAGTCACCTGTGGATATCTAGTGCTTTGTTCTGGTTAAATGATTCTTTTGAATGGCCAAAACAACAGAGTTCATGGTATCCTTAATATGCTACAAAATACGTTGTGTGTGTGTGCGTGCCTATTTATGTGTGTAGTTCAGTGAACATAGTTCTATATTTCTAAGAGTAAAGTTTTCCTCTTGATGCAACTTTTTGTCTTCACCCTGTTTATTGAGCTTTCTTTTTCTTCCTAACTAGAAGAGATATGCATCCCGATTTTTTTTTTTTTTGGAGTTTCCTTTCTTACTACGTTTTCCTTTTCAGATGTACACAACCTCCTTTTCCTCTTCGTGTAGTCAAGGGTAGGAAGTAAATGAGCACGTGACAGAGCCGCCCGGGGTAGGGCAAGCCTTAACCCACTAAAGTTTTAACCCGCCTTTCCTTGCCTCGTTTAGCATTTTTTGATGATTTTCCCTGACCTGCCTTGCCCCATTTGTGTTTCTTTCATTTTTACTTTTAATTTTTCACTTTCCAGTATTCTATTAAGTTTTTTTTAGAATTTTTATTTGAACTTTGAGTAGACAAAGTCTTGCTAATGTGTTCCCGTTTTCATATNAACCCGCCTTGCCCCATTTGTGTTTCTTTCATTTTTACTTTTAATTTTTCACTTTGCAGTATTCTATTAAGTTTTTTTTAGAATTTTTATTTGAACTTTGAGTAGACAAAGTCTTGCTAATATGTTCCCGTTTTCATATTTGATTCATGCTTGTTGATACTTATGTTCAGTTTGGACTCTTCAACTCAACCAGTGAAAGGAAAGATCCAGTAGAAATTGTATGCTGATTGTTTTGAAGTTAAATTTTCGGTATTTAAGTGAAATAATTCAAAATCATTTAAAAATTCTCAATCATTTCATGTAATCAACCATGATTTGCTTTTGCTATGAGTAATTTTTTGTTGTTTCTAACTTCTAAGATACACACCCGCTTCTCCTTACTGGTCACTCACGATTTTTGTACTTTGTTTTATGAAGTTGTTTGATCCCCAATATTAGGTTCAATTGCACCATTTTATTAAATGTTTTTTTTTTGGGTAAAACTAAATTTATTTATTACTAGATAGCAACATTTCACAAAATAGATGTCGCATTGGGATCATCATTCCTAGTATAGACAGTACCAACAAGATTCGACGTAGTAGTCCTATTTTGAGCACACAGGTTATCAAAGCTAGCTAAATTATTACAAACGCTGGATAGCTAAATTATAACCACAGCTAGCTTGCTTGTCACCCTGGATAGTTGCCTTCGTGAAGTAAGGAGGGGTTGCAAAATGGTGTTTGATGTTCCCCATATCCAACATTGATCCTGCCTTAGCCAAGAGATGTGCAACTTTGTTCCTGTTGAAGTGTGCGACCATCTCATCTAAAAGCTTAAGCTGTTAGAGAGAACACACGTTTATTTACTTAATTATGTCTTCAGCACGCCCCTTCACGCGCGGGCTTGATTCTTTTTTATGAGACAAACACGTGGAAATTCTTTTTGATATTGGGTGGCGGTGAGGCTCGAACCCAGAATCTCTGCCTGCTCTGATACGCCTGCTCTGATACCATATTGAAGTGTGTGACCATCTCATCTAAAAGTTAAAAAGCTGTTAGAGAGAACACACTTTTATTTACTTAATTATGTCTTCAACATCTTTCCGAAATTTGTGTCGAATCACTGGACTCCATGCTAGTTGCATTAACGGCCTGCAGTCATATAAAATAGAGTTATAAATGGAGATTAGTTTTTCAAGGAGCTGAAGTACCTCCATCGATTCAGTTGCAATCTCCAAGGTAACAGGTTTTGATCTAGTGCCAGTTATAGGCCAAACTTGAGAGCAAGAAGCTCCGCATGGGTGTGATTCAGAGGTCGCATGTTATAAGAGAATTCCAAGATCGAGTCTCCATTATGATAAGACTCCCTTGGTCCGCCCATACTAGTAATACTGGACAAAGTTCCATCAATGTTTAACTTAAAATAGTTAAACCACTTAACTTGCACTGTTTTGAGAATCTTCGGATTAGTAGGCTTGTTTGCGAGTAATTTAAACTTGTTAAGTGCGCATGCAAACCATGTTCTTAGAGAGATCATTAGAAAGGTTATTTATATTATTGTTGTTTCTATTGATCCAAAGGTTCCCAAAACAGAAGGGAAGGAATCAGTTATAATATGCTTACTAGTTCTAACCATATCTAGCCAGTGACTGCCATTAGGGAGAGCACTACTAAAATAAATACCAAACTGACTCCAGTATCTAGAGGCAATCCTTGAAGATGTGTTTGATAGTTTCAGGATTACTTCTACAGGCCATGCAAGTAGGGTCAATATTTATGCCTATAAGATTGAGATAGGATCTGGTGGGTACTCTCTTATGGTAGCATTGCCAAAGAAAAAAAATTTATTTTATTTGGCAGCGAGAGTTTCCAGATCCATTGAAAATCAATATTAAAAGTTGTGCCTGCATTAATGATGCTATAGACAGACTTGGTACTAAACATGCCATTACTATAAAGTGACCAGTGAGGGGTATCCTTGGCATGGGGGTACAATGGGAAAGTGAGCTTTTTGATGTTATTAGCAATGTGATCCGGGATGTCAAAAGACAATGTCGAAAGATTCTGTTTTCCATCACTCCTTAGGTATTTAATTTTTAAAAGAGTGTCAGTGGCAGACAAAGGACTAATAAGGCTGCTTCTTAAAGATTGAAAATTGGGCACCCAGCTTGAGGTTCAGAGGTTTATGTTATCTCCATTGCGAATAGACCAGTTGATACCTTTATTACAGTAAGTCCAACCTTTCAAGATACCTTGCCAAATGAAGGAATTATTACACTTGAAGTTAATGTTACCGTATTTGCTAATGAGTAATTTGGCCCAAAGGGAACACGGGTGTGAGATAAATCTCTAGGTCAAACTGGTGAGTGAAGCATAATTTTTATCATTCGCTTTTCCTTAGACTGGGTGACGGTATTCCAATTGATCAAATGCAATTTCGTTGGATCTTATCAATGGTCTGAAGAATCTTTCTAGGAATATGGTATATTGTATGACATGGTTGGGAATACTATTGATAGTAGAGTGGGCAAGGGTGGTTCTCCTAGCAATGTTGAGGAAGTTTGTTTTCCAACTAGCAAGTCTCTTCCTCATATTATCAATGATGAACCGATAATCTTTAGCCTTAGGCTTTTGGTCCAGGATAGGAAAGCCAAGATATTTTTAAAGGAATTACTCTCCTTAATGTTAAGACAGGAGGTGATCCAATTCCTTAAATCATCAGGACAATTATGGGAGAAAATGATGGATGCACTGATGAAACATATTTAAGGGGAGATGTCATGGTGTATGTTATTTGTAGATGACATTGTTCTGATTAACGAGACGCGATGTGGTGTTAACGACATCCCATGGTATTTCGAAAGGGCCACAACTGGTAGAACCTTCAATTGCAGATTACCCTTCTCTCTTTTCTCTCTGCGCCGTGAGAACAAATTTTATACTTAAAAAGAAGCAAAAGAGAAATTAAAAGAATACCCCATCTTTAACAGCGCCGGAAACCTTGAATCTCGGCGCTTCTCCCCTTTCTATTTCTCTCCCCTTTGCCTCCTGCGTTTGTGTGGGGAAACACCGGCTGAGTCCGTCAAGACCACTCAATTTTCCGGCGTTGATCCAGTCACGCGCCGGCGCGTGAGATTCTTTCTAGGTGGTTTTCTGGCGCGTGCGTCTCTTCTCAGTGATCGAAGCTCAAGAACGACTGCTCCAGGTATCTTGGATCGTCCCTTCTAGCCAGCTCGTCGCGACCCATCCTCGTCGGTCAGATTTTCGTCAACTTCAGGGGCTGCCATGCAGGTTCTATCATTCCTCTCTTGTCATGGTATTTTGATTTTGATATTCTAGCTTAATTGTATCCTCTTGTCCTGTTATTTTGATACTTTGATATTCTAGATTAATTCTCTTCTAATTTTGTTCTTGAATCTTTACTTCAGTGTTGGCCCTAGCAGTGTCAAATTAGTTGCACTAGTGATAGCTTTGGCTACCTGTTTTATATTGCTCTCTACTTGTTTATAGTTTTCTTTTGAATCTTTATTTAGTATATCCCATAGTAGCTTTGCCCATTTTCTCTGTGACCTCTAGTTGTTTTTTGTCAATATTAGTTGGAGAGTATATTTCGATTATTCATTTTATTTTTGTCGCTTGTTTTCGGGGTAGTGTTTGCGTAGTGTCTCCTAGATTATAGTGGCTTTGGTGAACGATGGTATGGTAAGAGGGCTAAGGGAGCCTCCAGGCTGAGAATGGGGTCTTGGAACATAGGAACTTTGACCGGAAAGTCTATAGAGTTAGCTTGTATACAGGAGACCAGATGGGTAGGACATAAGGCGCGGGACACTGGTGGTGGAATGGAGAGGTGCAAGGAAAAGTGGAGACCACCATTCTGAAGCTAGTAGAAAGTGTAGACGAGGAGGAGAGAAGGGTGAATAAGGAGCAATATAAGTTAGCTAAGAAGGAGGCGAAATTAGCAGTTACGGCGGTCAAGACTGCAGATTTTGGTCGTTTGTATGAATAACTCGAGGGCCGAGGTAGGGATGAGAGGTTGTTCAGGTTAGCCAAGGTGAGAGAAAAGAAGGCTCGTGACTTAGATCAAGTGAAGTGCATCAAGGACGAAGAAGGTAGAGTTTTGTTGGATGAGGGGCTTATCCGTCGGAGATGCTAGACCTACTTCCATAGTCTCTTGAACGAGGAGGGGGACATGAACATGCTACTGGGTGATTTAGAACTCTCCGGGAGTCGTTGCTACTTTGGGTATTGTAGGCGGATTACAGTTGAGGAGGTTGAGGGGGCTATGCGTAAGATGAGCAGGGGTAAAGCGACCGGGCCGGATGAAATCCCGGTGGAGTTTTGGAAGAGTGCGGGCAAGGTGGGCTTGGAGTGGCTCACTAGGTTATTTAATGCCATTTTTAGAACGAAAAAGATGCCCGAGGAGTGGAGGTGGAGCACGATAGTTCCTTTATACAAGAACAAGGGTGATATCTAAAATTGCAATAACTATCGGGGTATCAAGCTACTTAGCCATACTATGGAAGTCTGGGAGAGGGTGGTGGAGCTAAGGGTGAGGAGGAGTGTGTCTATTTCCGAGAACCAATTCGGGTTTATGCCGGGGCGCTCGATTACAGAGGCCATTCACCTTGTTAGGAGTTTGATGGAGTAGTATAGGGAGATGAAAATGGACTTGCATATGGTGTTCATCGACTTAGAAAAGGCGTACGATAAAATTCCGAGGGAGGTTTTGTGGAGATGTTTGAAGGCTAGAGGTTTACATGTTGCCTACATTAGGATGATTCAGGACATGTATGATGGAGCAAAAACCCGAGTGAGGACGGTGGGAGGGGACTCAGACCATATTCCGGTCATGATGGGGTTGCACCAGGGGTCGGCACTCAACCCTTTTTTGTTTGCCCTGGCGATAACGTTCTGACGCGCCACATCCAAGGGGAGGTGTCGTGGTGCATGTTATTTGCAGATGATATTGTATTGATTGACGAGACGCGAGGCGGTATGAACGCGAGCTTAGAGGTGTGGATGCAGACCCTGGAGTCTAAGGGTTTCAAGCTGAGTAGGACCACAACAGAATACTTGGAGTGTAAGTTCAGTGGTGAGACTCAGGGAGGGGAAAAAGATGTGAGGCTTGACTCGCAAGTCATTCCTAGGAGAGAGAGTTTTAAGTACCTTGGGTCTATTATTCAGGGGGATGGGGAGATTGATGAAGATGTCACACATCGCATTGCGGCAGGATGGATAAAATGGAGACTCGCTTCTGGTATTTTGTGTGACAAGAAAATGCCACCAAAACTTAAGGTAAGTTCTACAGAATGGTGGTCAGGCTGACTATGTTGAGTGTTAGCCTGTGAAGATCGCCTATGTCCAGAAGATGAAGGTAGCAGAGATGAGGATGTTGAGATGGATGTGCGGGCACACCAGGTTAGATAGGATTATGAATGAGGTTATTCGCGACAAGGTGGGTGTGGCCCCTATTGAGGACAAGATGCGGGAAGCGAGGCTTAGGTGGTTTGGACATGTGAGGAGGAGCAACACAGATGCCCCGGTGAGGAGGTGTGAGAGGTTGACATTGGAGGGCCTACGGAGAGGTAGAGGTAGGCCGAAGAAGAAGCGGGGAGAGGTGATTAGGCAAGACATGGCGCAGCTTCAGCTGACCGAGGACATGACCCCTGATAGGAAGGTGTGGAGGTCGAGGATTAGGGAAGTAGGGTATGTTGTCTAGATTGTTCATACCGGTAGTATTAGTACTCACTCTTGCATTTTGTTGGTAGTAGGTTTCTTTGACTACCCGTCGTTTTCTTTCATTTTGATCATCTTATTATCATGTTGTTTTTATGCTGCTTTTACATGGCTTTTTGGTATTGTCCCTCCTTGTCTATATCTTAATTAATGTGGTGCTTATGCTTTTCTGAGCTGAGTGTCTATTGGAAACAACTTCTCTACCTTCACAAAGGTCGTGGTAAGGTCTGCGTACACACAACCCTCCCCAGACCCCACGATATGGGATAATACTGGGTATGCTGTTGTTGTTGTTGTTGATGATGATGTGGTGTTAATGAGACTCGGGATTTGGAGACAGATCCTTGAGTCTAAAGGTTTCAAGTTGAGCAGGACTAAGACAAAATATTTGGAGTGTAAGTTTAGCATCGTGACCCAGGTAGCGGACATGGATGTGAGCTAGGTACACAAGTCATCCCCATGAAAGAGTTTCAAGTACCTTGGCTAAGCAATACAAGAAAATGGGAGACTAATGAGGATGTCACACATCGTATCAGAGCAGGGTGGATGAAATGGAGATTTGCATTCGGTGTCCTGTGTGATAAGAATGTGCCACTAAAAGTTAAAGGTAAGTTCTACAAAGTGGTGGTCAGACCGACTATATTGTATGGGGCGGAGTGTATGAGAGAAAATGATCTTGGATTTGGTAACATTGATTTTTTGCCCCGAAAAATTGCAGAAAAGGTCTAGCAAATGCTGAATAATTTTGACAGTCTTTTTGTTAGTCCTAGCTACCAGAGTAAGATCATCGGCAAAGAATAAATGAGATATCTCTGGACCAGTAGTATTAATCTTTACAGGATCCCAGTTGGCAATATCGACTTAGTGGCAAATGTTATGTGAAAGTATCTCCATGCACAAAATAAAAATATATGGTGACATGGGATCCCCTTGCCGGATTCCTCTTGTAGGATTGAAGCAAGTAGCATGACCTCCATTAATAAGAATAGAGATAGAACTAGTTGTAACACAAGAGATAATAAGTCTAGACATTTTTTCAGGAAAATTAAAGAAGTGAAGCATTCGGTAGATGAAAGACCATTCAAGTCTATCGAATGCTTCTTCAAGGTCTATCTTTAGGATCAGATAGAATTTCTACCTGTCTTCTTTTGAAAATGAGTAATAAGCTCTTGGATAATTATTGAATTGTGTGACCATTTCATCTAAAAGCTTAAGCTGTTAGAGAGAACACCTTTTATTTACTTAATTATGTCTTCAACACGCCCCCTCACATACTGGCTTAATTCTTTTTGATGAGCCAAGCACGTGGAAATTCTTCTTGATATTTGGATGGCGGTGAGACTCGAACCCAGGACCTCTGCCTGATCTTGTACCATATTGAAATGTGTGACCATCTCATCTAAGAGCTTAAGCTGGTAGAGAAAACACACTTTTATTTACTTAATTATGTCATCAACAAAAATAATGGCATTGTCTAATGCGCTTCTATTTTTTAGAAAACTAGATTGGTAAGGACTAATAACATTATCAAGGAAGGGTTTAATCCTATTGGCTATGATCTTGGTAATGATTTTATAGATTGTGTTACACAAACCAACAAGCTTAAAGTTCTTAATGTCAATGTGCATCCAAAAGAAATATGATAGGCAATCCTTTAGTTCATGCTTTTCCTGTTCTTTTTGCTAATTTTAAAAAAATATACCAAGAAAAATTAAATGAACCAAGCATTTTCAGTTCTGATCTTCTTGGAGGAGAAAAAGAAAAAAAGAAATACCCTCTGATAATAATAAAAATAACTTTTTCAAATGATTTGAAGGATTCAAAGGGACGAAGGATAGCATGATCAGAAATATTAGAGGGGAAAGAATAGAGAAGAAAGAGATACAACTTCTAACCTCAATATCTGTCCCACCACTTTTTCTTGTCTAACACGTCTGATTAAAATTTATTTATCTGAAGCTTGTGTAATTTTAATATATACTCGAATCGGCACGTGTCCTACCATGTCCCATTTAAAATTTTGGTTGTAGTTCACTAGGCCTGCACTAGTAATCTCTTGTCCTACCCCATTGCCATTCCTAATCGAGGGCTTTTACTAAACTCCCTCCCTCACCC
>AWOL01S0025209.1:57278-68707 GCA_000715115.1 Nicotiana otophora
TGGTCATGGGTCAATGTACATGTATAAATGCATGAAATGCATAAAAAATACGTTTATAAGATTTTCTCGGAATGTCATAAAAATAATATGTCTGTCGGATAAATTTTATCAAATACATATTTTTCTGAGACCCATGAACAGAAGATATAATAAATAATTCACATGGGGAATCAAGAATATAGACACCCCTAATATTTCTATGAATATAGTCATTTATGAAAATTGTGCATTTGCTCGTTTCGTTTGTATCGTATTGATCATGCCGAATAAAATAAGGGATAGCCTTAACATACCTGAACCGATTCGCTTTTTGCAAAACCACGTAACGGTGGATTGAAGTAGGGAATAATCCGTATGATATTCTTGAGAAAGATTGCACTGTACTCCGTTATAATTGCAAAATCTCACTTTCATTTTGAATTGTTGAAGCCTGGCGTTGCTTTGATATATGCAGATGCATATGAAATGATCCAAATAATNATTTATGAAAATTGTGCATTTGCTCGTTTCGTTTGTATCGTATTGATCATGCCGAATAAAATAAGGGATAGCCTTAACATACCTGAACCGATTCGCTTTTTGCAAAACCACGTAACGGTGGATTGAAGTAGGGAATAATCCGTATGATATTCTTGAGAAAGATTGCACTGTACTCCGTTATAATTGCAAAATCTCACTTTCATTTTGAATTGTTGAAGCCTGGCGTTGCTTTGATATATGCAGATGCATATGAATGCTCATATTGAATTCTTGAAGATTAATATTTTGGCATTTGACATATGATTAAAGTTGAGATGCCTCACGTTGAAAGCCTTGGAGTTCAAAATGAATTCTCTGAAGTTTCAAAATGAATTACTTTGGAGATTCCATGTTGTATGAAATCTCTTAGCAATCAAGGTTTCAATTCTTAGCAACATAAGTATCTACATAGAATATGTATTAAAATCTCTTATTTTTGAGATTTGTGGGCCCCACCCTTTAGTGATGACTAGGCCACTAAATCCTCCAAATGTGCCACCTATTTTATGAACTTAAGAGTCATAATTTGGGCCTTTGTTGCTGCCACGTTTTAGCTTATTAAGCTTATCCAAGATCTTGATTTATTTAATTAACTTAATTACTTAGTTAATCTCCCACTAAAAATCTATAATTACCCAATTATCCATATAATTAAGAATTATCTCAAATTACTTATAATACTACTCACTTTTAACATACATTATACACCTTACTATCATGGCCATGTGGAACCTTATATGGTACTAGTCCATAAATACCGGGTATTACAGCTCGGACCGTATTTTATCCCAAATTGTCAAACTTCGACGAAATTTTAACGTACGAAAAAAAAATGCGGGATGTAACATCTCATTTCCGAGCTTATATCAATTTACTTATGGCGTACTTCCACGTACGAAAACATGGGGTGTAACAGATTTCGACGCCACCATATCGACAGTCGAAGAGCTGGAGTAAGTCATACTTATCGAGCATCTACCCGATCGAAAGGTTTACCTAGGTACAGGGTTAGCTCCCGAGATCAGGGAAAAAGTCATTAAATTTCTTATCAATAATATGGATTGTTTTGCTTGGTCCCACCTAGATATGACAGGGGTCCCGCCGGAGATCACTACACATCGACTGAGCTTGGACCCGAAGCTTCGCCCGGTAAAACAAAAGAGAAGGCCCCAATCCGAGGTAAAACATGTATTCATCAAAGACGAGGTAGCCAAACTTCTCAAAATAGGATCCATTCAGGAAGTAAAATATCCCGAATGGTTAGCAAATGTAGTCGTAGTCCCTAAAAAGGAAAATAAACTTAGAATGTGCATAGACTGTAAAGATTTAAACAAAGCATGTCCTAATGACTCTTTTCCTCTGCCGAATATCGATCGCATGATGGATGTCACGGTCGGCCACGAGATCCTTAGTTTTCTCGATGCCTACTCAGGGTATAATTAAATACAAATGAACCCGGAGGATCAGGAAAAGACTTCGTTCATCTCTAAGTATGACACCTATTGTTATAATATAATGCCATTTGGACTAAAAAGTGCTGGTGCCACTTATCAACGCTTAGTAAATCGAATTTTCGAAGAACAAATAGGTAAATCAATGGAGGTTTATATTGACGATATGCTAGTTAAGTCCCTGCGAGCAGAGGACCATTTGACACATTTGCAGGAGATACTATATGAAACTCAACCCGGAGAAATATGCATTCGGGGTCGGCTTGGGCAAGTTCCTCGACTTTATGGTATCAAATCGGGGGATTAAAACAACCCCGATAAGATCAAGGCAATCGAAGGCATCACGGTCGTAAACAATGTTAAGGCCTTACAAAGATTAACAGAGCGCATAGCCGCCCTAGGCCGATTCATCTCGAGGTCTTCAGATAGAAGTCACAGGTTCTTCTCACTGCTAAAAAAGAAGAACAACTTTGCATGGACCCCAGAATGCCAACAAGCATCGGAAGAATTAAAGCAGTACCTCTTGAGCCTGCCACTGCTTCTTACTCTGAAAGCGGACGAGCAACTCTACTTGTGCAGTCTCGAAAATCATGGTAAGTGGGGCCTTAGTTTGAGAAGAGCAATGTACGTAATTTCCTGTTTACTATGTTAGTCGAACTTTAGGTGAGGCCAAGACCCGATACCCACACTTAGAAAAATTAGCGCTTGCCCTAATAATCCCCTCTAGGAAATTAAAACCATATTTTCAATGTCACCCGATCTTTGTGGTGACTACTTATCCCCTTGGCAATATTTTGCATAAGCCCAAACTTTCAAGCCGATTAACCAAATGGGCTGTTGAGATTAGTGGATACGATATCAAATATCGATCCTGAACGGCCATCAAGTCTCAAATCTTAGCGGACTTCGTGGCTGACTGTATGCCAGCCCTCGTACCCAAGGTCGAAAAGGAACTATTATTAAAGTCGGGTACATCATCGGGGGTGTGGAACCTCTTCACAGACGGCGCCTCGAACGTGAAGGGGTCCGGGCTAGGCATCGTTTTGAAGCCGCCCACGGGTAATGCAATTAGACAAGCTATCAAAACTTCCAAGTTAACTAACAATGAGGTCGAGTATAAGGCCATGATTGCAGGTCTCGTGCTAGCTAAAGGTTTGGGAGTAGAGGTTATCGAGGACAAATGTGACACACTGCTTGTGGTAAACCAAGTCAACAGAACCTTCGAGGTTTGAGAAGATCAAATGCAGAGGTACTTGGACAAACTACATGTGACTCTACATCGGTTTAAAGAATGGACCCTACAGCATGTGCCTCGAGACAAAACAGCAAGGCCGATGCCCTTGCAAATTTGGGGTCATCAGTCGAAGACAACGAGATTAGCTCGGGGACTGTTGTACAACTTTCAAGGTTGGTAATCGAAGTAGGCCAAGCCGAAATTAACTCCACAAGTCTGACCTGGGATTGGAGGAACAAATATATCGAGTACCTAAAGAACGGGAAGCTTCCATCGGATCCTAAGGAATCAAGTACTCTACGTACGAAGGTCGCACGATTCACATTTGCCAAAGATGGAACACTATATAGAAAGATGTTCGATGGACCATTGGCAATATGTTTGGGAACTGGAGATATCGACTACGTCCTACAAAAAATCCACGAGGGCACCTGCATAAATCATTCCGGTGCCGAATCATTGGTTCACAAAGTCATCAGAGCAGGATACTATTGGGCCGATATAGAAAAGGATACAAAAGTGTTTGTTCTAAAGTGCGACAATTGTCAAAGGTATGTGCTGATGATTCACCAACCCGGAGAGCAATTTCACTCAGTCTTATCCCCATGGCCATTCATGAAATGGGGAATGGATATCATCGGCCCTCTACCATCGGCCCCAGGTAAAGCTAAATTTATTTTGTTTATGATTGACTATTTCTCTAAGTAGGTTGAAGCACAGGCTTTCAAGAAAATTAGAGAGAAAGAAGTCATAGACTTTGGGACCATATTATATGACGATTCGGGATGCATGCCGAGATCGTATGGGACAATGGAAAGCAATTCGTCAGCAGCAAAGTAACAAATTTTCTTGAAGATCACAAAATAAAAAGGATCCTATCGACGCCATATCATCCTAGTGGTAACGGACAGGCCGAATCAACAAACAAGATCATCATTCAAAATCTAAAGAAAAGATTGAACGACGCTAAGGAAAAATGGAGAGAAATATTGCCCGAAGTCCTTTGGACGTATCGAACAACGTCAAAATATAGTACGGGGGAAACACCATTCTTTTTAGTATATGGCGCCGAAGCTCTGATCCCGGTTGAAGTCGGGGAACCTAGTGTCAGGTTTCGATATGCAACGGAAGAGTCAAATCACGAGGCTATAAATACAAGCCTCGAATTTCTATATGAAAAACGGGAAGCCGCCCTCATTCGAATGGCCGCACAGAAATAGCGGATCGAAAGGTACTACAATCGAAGAGCCAATCTTCGACACTTTAAAATCGGGGACTTGGTTCTGAGGAAGGTCACCCTCAATACTCGAGACCCAAATGAAGGAAAACTTGGACCGAATTGGGAGGGACCGTATCAGCTCCTCGATATCACCGGAAAGGGTTCCTACAAACTTGGCACGATCAACAACGAACAATTACCAAACAATTGGAACATATCACTGCTCACACGATACTACTGCTAAGGTACGACCTTCTCCATTTCGTTTATAATTTATACTAACCATTTGCAGGTGTTTAATCGAAGACACCAAAGGATTCTTCAAACACAAAGTCCTTAGGTCTGAAAGCACGCGTTTCACTCTTTCTCCCTTAGACAGTTTTTGTCCCAAATGGGGTTTTCCGGCAAGGTTTTTAACGAGGCAACCATTGTTCGTGCTAACTTAGAGCAATTCAATAGTATCCAAGGCTCTTTTACGATCAACCTCGAATACTGGGGGGCATCACCCTCGGATAGTTACAAGGAAAATACTTTGTGTCGACAGGGCCTCGATAGGTAAAGGACCAAACGGTCAAATGAACCGTGTCCATGCAGATTACTCGAGCCCTAATGGCAAAACATGTACGCATGTATAATCTATTGAAAGAAGTATTTTTCCTTACAAGATGTTCCATGCCTTAGAGAATTTTATACTTTACAATTTCATACTTATGATCTATTGTGGAAACTAGCTTAAGGGTCGATCACAACCGAAGTTCAAACAATTTATCCTATACTCTAGGACTGCCATGTCCAAAAAATTGACATGATCGAATTACTAAACCTCGAAATCGTAAGACCTTAAAAAGGCAATTCTCGATTTTATAGGCCACGGCCACCCCACTGGGGGACTGACACTTCGAATGAGTTTGAAGTATAGCAGGGAAACAAGCCTAAGGGGAAAATCCCAAACTAAAGGCTATGGCCAAATTAACACGGTTTGGAGACGTCCGAATTCCGTTATAACATATCTTTAAATATTCTCATAAACTGGTAAAAAAGGCAACCCTCGGCAGAATTACTAAGGGTCTCGATAATATCGACCCTCGAAAAATCCTAAGGGGTATTGAATTGTTCGAACTCTCGGACAATTTTGTGCTAAGGCATAACAAAGTAAAGGATTTCGATAACACCAATCCTCAAAAAACCTAATGGGTACAAATTCATCTCGTGCTAAGGCATGACAAATTTTTATGATTAATGTTTCAAGCCAAAAAAGGGGAAAAACCATTCTTTTGTGGCCATATCGGCCTAATTCAAGAGCCTAAGGGCCATTTTATTTTTTGAGTTCGAGAAATCGTCCTTACTCAACTAAAACCTAAGGGTCACTCTACTTCGAGTTCGAGAAAGTACTCACTCGATTTTAAAGACTACACTGATCGGCCTTCGGTCTAGTTGCCTAAAGTCCCAAACTTGTGAGCAAAATCTCCATAAGGCATGAAGGCGTGAATGAAATAGAATTTTCACGAGGCAGGAAATAGAATAAAGACAAGTCAAAGAGAAAAAATATCTTTTATATATATGAAGATATTTACAAAGACCGATCAGGGTCCCGCATAAAGAATTAAAAAAAGAAAAAGCCTTAGATTCCTAATTTTCCTCAGGGGTAACTTCTTCTCCATCGAGGTCCTCCCTATTCTTGGACCCGCTCTTGCTGTCATCATCATCATCATCATCGGAAGAGGACAACGCTCTAGCATTAGCTTCATGCTCATTAGCCTTTATTATCTCATCGGTAAGATCGAAACCTCGAGCGTGGATCTCCTTGAGGGTTTCCCTCTGAGATTGGCATTTAGCGAGTTTAGCAATCCAATGTGCGCAGTCTCGGCTGTCACGCCCCAAAATCGAGGAGCGCGACCGGCGCTTAACCGAGTGAACCTGACCGAGCAAGCCTGTTAGATTTCCTTCCACCCAAACTCATCCACAAATAAAGATAATACATATTTTCATTAATTAGACAAAAACGTGATCATGTCTACAATACCAATTCATTACCAATAGTTTTTATCATTTTTAAAGTGTCAAATGGGATAAGTAATACAACCATAACATAACATAACATAGTTTGTCTTTCCCAGCACCAATACACAATCAACACTATGTCTACGGAGCCTCTATAGATAAAGAAGAATACAATGATAATGCCGGCAACAAGGCCCCAGCTATACCTCAAACAGAATACACAAAGAACAAAAGACACATAACCCAGGATGAAGCGGGGCTCACCAAGTCAGCTGGGAAGAAGGTGTACTGCTATCACTGATCAATATCTCCTGTTGTGGAGCCACCTGCATCCATTTAGATAACCGTTCAAACTAGAGCAAGCTTATTAAGAGCTATTAATAACATTTATAAGATTTAAGATGAGATCCTTTGTAACCATCTTCACACAAAGTGGCCCCGCCGCCTCACCCGATATATGCAGGTAGAGATGTAAGTATAATACCACAACCCTACTCAAGGGGCCCTGCCGCCTCACCCCAATGTATGCGGGTGGATGTATAACCACAGTACCAACAACCTACACAAAGCGGCTATGCCGCATCACCCTAATGTATGGGGGTGAAATGCATCAACGATACCAATACCAACACAAAGCGGCTATGCCGCCTCATCCCAATGTATGCGGGTGGAAATACATCAACGATACCAATACCAACACAAAGCGTCTATGACGCCTCAGCCCAATGTATGCGGGTGAAAATGCAGCCCCACAATACCATAATCCCTACACAAAGAAGTCATGCCGTCTCACCCCAATATATGCGGATGGAGGTGTATCAAAATCCCAATCTCTACACAACATGGCATAATAACTTTCACATAAATCACAACTTGAATTTATAACATGTGGATACACAATCCATAGTTTGAAACACATCCTCAATTTATAATGCAATATGATAAGAGCATTTTAAACACGAATTGAACATATATCTTTATCACAAAACTTATTGTAATACTCGATTTGTAATAAACATTTTGGAACTTACAAGGATAATAGGAATTCCAATTCATAAAGAAGAGTTTAGCCAACATACCTCACTTGAGCTTCCTTACACTCTAAATGTTCCGTAATTCTTAGCAACTTCAATCTATTTTAGAAATATAACAAGTTGAACCAAAATTAGGACGATGATAATGGTTCTAGCTCATTTGAGCATTTTATCAAACACTAGGTGTGAATTAAGGTTTCAAAGTCCTTATATGGAGGATTCCATCATCCCACAATCCAATCTTTACCATTTGTAGCTCAACAATCTTCCTACACCCTTTGATAACACATGCGTGTAAAATAAACAACTCTCATGCCCAAATATTATCTTGATAATTACCCATTTCTAGACAAAATTCGAAATTGAGGGTTAGGGTCTAGAATCTTACCTCTAGGATGAAGACCTAGTGAGTTTCCCTTCTTAATCTTCCAAAACTTGAGCAAGAATTGAAGAACAATTATTGAAGAACACCTTCTCACTCTATGGCACTCTCTCTCACTCTAAAAGGTCAGATTATAGCTCAAAAATGACCCAAAGAGTGTATTTAATGAAGTAGGGTCGGGTTTTAAAAACCCAAAAATGGAGCTTCGGAACAAGGCCTACGATCGTATATGTGATCGCATAATCGATATGCGGACCTTATATCGGTCGCCTAATCGGTGACCAAAATAGCCAAAAACTTGTCCGTGTCTGCGGTCACTATACGGCCCGCAGACCTGTTCTACAGTCGCATAATGAACCGTAGAATAGTTATGCGATCGCATAGTTGATCGCAAAATTTCATCCAAACTGGCCCTCTCATGCCTCACTTCTGCGGCCATTATACGGCCCGCAGAGTAATTCTGCGGTAGCATAATGGACCATAGAAACACATTTATCTGCCAAAAGTTTTCCTTTACTTTCCGATGTATTGTTCAACCCAAAAAGTCCTCAAAAACGCAAGCCTAGTCCGGCACCATGAAATATTATTTTCATTTGCAAAACTTTACGGGGCCTTACATCATCTGTCTCTCTCGCTTGGACTTGAGCGGCTTCAGCATCGGCCCGATAGACAACCACGATCGTCTCGGCCTTTGCCTTTTCAGCTTTAGATTTGGCCTTTGCAAGTTCAGAAGCCAACCGAGCCTCAAGCTCCTCTATTTTCTTTGCCTGAGTTGAGCTCTTCCACTTCATGCCTCGAAGCTGACTTTTAACCGATGACAATTGGGCTCGAGCAACTTCCTTTTTAGTAGCAAAGCGATCCATACTTTCTTTCCACCCAAAGGTTTATGCCTTTATCATGTTGACCTCCTTGCGGAACTGCTCGATCCTCTCGACCTTCTGCTGCAGCTGTGAGATTGAAATGTTAGCCACCGTTCTCGAATCGAGCCCATGAGGTCAGCCTCACATTGGCTCAGCTTTGCTCGGGACTTTGAAAATGCCTCCTGATGGAGCGCCAAAGCATATACGAAAAAAAGAAAGGAAATTAGACAGGAAGAGAAGAAATAAACTAAGTATGATATCGACAAAGAGAGTTGATACTCACCCGATTCAATGCTTGTTGAGCCTCATCGAAGAGACTCGATGCTTCACTCAGGCCGGTAGCATCCTCGACCCCGATAAAGTAACCACGGAAGGGGTCCTCCCCTCTATGGGCCTAGTCTACTTTGGTAGTCCTCGTAGCTTGGTCCTCCCGAATTGCCTCCTCAGAAAACGCAGGGAGAATCGACAAGTCTCCAATATCTATTTCCCCAAGTGAGCCACTTGGGGAGTTCTCCTCGCTGGGAAGGGCCTCGGAGCCTTCCCATTCAGACATACCCGCCTTTTGCTCATCTCGGCAGGAGGCATCTTAGATCTTCGATAACTCGGGGACTTTTCCCGAGTCCTTTTCCAAGACCCCCTTGTCTTGAGGCGGAATCTCCTCAACCACCACCGACTCAGCGACCTTTGGGGCCTCAATGGTTTTCTTTACTCGGGACACCAGTTCCGAGCCATCGTCTTCATCTTCTTCTTCTTATTCCTCCCTTAGCCGTTGAATCACATCCGTGGTCAGGGCAACAGTGTCTTTCTTCGGTTTACGAACCAAATTCTTCTTAGGCTTTGGATCCTCAGAGGTTGAGGTTCTTTTCCTCTTCTTATTCTTTGCCGACTTCGGAACCGAGGTCGAAGTTTCCTCCTCACCAGATGGGGGCCTCATGAACGCATCTTTGCCCAGGCCTGTACACGAGAAAATTGAATAAGTAGAAGAAGGGCATCTTAATCAAATCATCAAATACACAAAAAGTGGTCTTACCATGATTCTTAGCCTCCCATCTGCCCTTTGATAAATCGTGCCATGAGTGCTCGGCGTATGTAGAGGTTGAGGCCAGGTTCCAAACCCAGCTCCCGAGGTCGGGAATCGCACGGGGCATCCAAGCGACCGTTACATCATGGAAAAAGACATCGATGAGAAAAGACAAAGGAAGAAATAATACATGGAAGCTAACAGTGAGACGGTACTTACGATTCATGTTCCATTTCTCAGGAAATGGCATCTTCCCGACTGAGATTAGGTCGGAAGTCCTCACTCGAATGAACCGGCCCATCCAGCCTCGATCATTGTCCTCGTCTAAAATCCTCAAACACGCAAGCCTAGTCCGGTACCATGAAACATTATTTTCTTTTACAAAAAATTACGGGGCCTTACATTCTCCCCCACTTAGGATCATTCGTCCTCGAATGAGGGTCAAAATCTGTTATTAGTATCTTATGCAACTCAGTTTTGTTTTCATACAACACACCAGCATTCCCAAATTTGACTAACTCTCTAAATTTTCAAATATTTTGCCAGAGTTTCCCGTGTAACAGAGCCTATCCTCCTGTCAGAGAGTCCCAGAAACACATCCTAATAGCATATACATAATCCAACGACTAACATAATACAAAACAACACCAATTGTGGCATCACAAGTATTGTATTACCACAAAGGAACACCTTTAACGCCAATTGTACAATTGATACAAAATTCATAGAAACTAAGCCTTATAATTTTCCTAGATCACCAAGGCGACACACTCGGCCGGATGAAACCCTTTTCTAATAAGTCCTTCAGCTGCTCCTTTAGTTCCTTCAATTCTGTCGGTGCCATTTTATAGGACGGAATAGATATAGGATGCATGTCTGGCATCACATCAATCCTAAAATCAATCTCCTTGTCTGGTGGGATCCCAAGGAGATCTTCCGGAAAGACTCCCTGAAAATTTATTCACAATAGGCACGGACTTAAGTGTAGGTGCCTCAGCATCAGTATCCGTAACTCGGACCAAATGGTAAATACACCCCTTGTTGATCATTTTTGTGGCCTTAAGGTAAGAAATAAACCTACCCTTCGGCACTACATCATCACCCTTCCACTCAATAACTGGCTCGTTTGAAAATTCAAACCTAACAGTCCTGGTTCGGCAATCAAGCTTGGAAAAACAAGAATAAAGCTAGTCCATCTCCATTATCATGTCAAAATCAACCATTCCCATTTCAGTGAGATCGACCATGGTACCCCGACCACGCAACGTGACAACACAATCCCTATAAACCCGTGCGGCCAAAATAGACTCACCAACTGGAGTAGATATAGAGAACGGCTCATGAAGCTGTTCTGGTTCTATCCCAAATTCTAAAGCAACAAAGTGGAACCGGGATCAATAAGAGCATACACATCATGAGATTGGACAGTAAATATACATGTGACAACATCTGGAGAAGCCTCTGATTCCTGACGCCTCCGCATAGCATAAAATCTATTGGGTCCTCCCGAATTCCGTGCACCACCCCTAGCTGCACCACGCCCTGCTGGTGCTGAGGTGCCTCGAACTGGAGGTGCTATGGATGTAGTAGCTATAGAATTTTGCTGGCTGTGTAGCACCTCTTCCCATATTTCGGCGGGACGAGCGGAAATCTCTCTGAATGTGACCCCTCACACCACACCCATAGCATACTGGTAGGTCCATGAAGC
>AWOL01S0025218.1:0-16642 GCA_000715115.1 Nicotiana otophora
ACTTATGATACGGATATTATATGATTAAAATACATTAAAACATGACCTCTTGGGACAATTAATCACCTCTAGTGTTACCCGAAAATACGGGTTACAACATCCTTGATTCATTTAACTTCTAATACTTGTTAACCAGTCTTATACACCCTTGTATCGTTTAAGACCAATAGGATTAACTTCTTATCATCTCAAATATAATATCTTCTTGGATTTACATTGACTAACTTACGGCATGATCTAAGGTACGCGAATTTGGGTTGTAACAGTCCGGAAGTACTTGGATCTGCACACGTAGTGCAGAGTATAGTATGAGTACAACCAACCCCATGAAATAAGTAACAAAAGTAACCTTGGTCTTAAAGTAGTGACGAGCTAAGAAGCAACATACAAATACCAATATTAATAACTAATAACAACTAATGATAAAAAGGAAAATCAGTGTATGCATGTAGCTCAATAAAAACATATTCAACTCGTTCACATATCAGGAATTTAGGCATACTTTCCATATATAACCGTTAAAGCCTCACATAGATAATAAATTAAATTTACCTGCTAGCATGAGAAAAGTACATGTCACATATACATGTCAACTAAACAATATCACTATGGACCCATCAAGAATAATCACACTTAGCATTGTACGGGTGATGGCATAAGTGCCCATCATCAAGCACGTATATAAAACAATATGCCTGCGCCCACTGCTGGTATGTTAGACTCCTAAGAGGCAGATCCTGCCCAAGCTCTAATTATAATCATATAGCCCAATGTGAGCATGCCGTACGTGTCACCTCAATATCAATACCAAATCGGCTATATGGCCCAAGCTCAGTCATTGACTGGTCAAGTCTTAGATAATCACATCTCACAAAACTCAGTTAAACAGTGTTACACATATGTGGCACCAACAACATGTTAAGAATCAAATAAAAATGTACTGAGACAAAGATATCATACACAGACATAGTATCGTGACTGAGATTATGAGTGCAATTTAGGCAAATAAATCTTAAACAGCAAGAACAAGCCCTATCATGTTTCTAACAAATAGCACATAGCCTATATGTGGTTTCTAACATGAATCATGGCTCAATTAACCTTACAAGTCGAGAAGACACGGATATATCAAGGCACAATAGAAAATCAAATCTCATAATAGTCTAAAACCACCCCTAATCATGGACACTTTGGTGCACGCACCCATTCCCGTCACCAAGAATGTGTGTCACCTCAATATGTCTCATGTAACATAGTTCCCAGGGTTAATTACCCTCAAATCCTAGATTAGATATGTTACTTACCTCAAAACGTGCGAGTCAATACTCCAAAAATCCCTTCCAACGCGAATTGGCTTCCGAACAATTCGAATCTAGTCACAAACAACTTAATATCATCAAATAATGTTGTAGCAAAACAACTTCAAACAATAAAGCTTTGCTCTTTATCAAAATCAAAAAGTCAACCCGAAATTTCAACCTCGAGACCGCACCTTGAAATCCAATCATACTCACAAACTCTGAACACCCATTCACTTGCAAGTTCAACCATACCAATTTCATCCAATTGTGACCTGAAATGACTTCCTGAATTTTAACTTTAAGAAATGTTTTACCAAAATCCCCAATTTCTTCACTTTAATTAACCAATTAAATTCTACAAACAATGATGGAATCATGGAATATAAATAAATTTGAGTAAAATGTACTTACCCTAACCCAAATCGTGATAAAATCCCCTCCCAAATCGCCTAAAACTGAGCTCTTTAACTCAAAATGTGCTATATTGACCAAACCCATGAAATATGATCACGAACATATCCTTGCGATCATGAAGAACAAACTTCCCGGTCCTCCAAAAGACTCTACGCGAACGCGAGCTCATGATTGCAAATGCAAAGCACAACACACTCTTGAACTACATGAACACGGAAAAAACATTACGGCCGCGAAGGCTTACTGCCTGACACCTAAGCTGAACTCACCCTTCTATGCGAATGCGACTGTTTACTAGTGATCACAATGACCACTCCCATCCAACACCTTGCAAATATGTCACCACTTCACAAACTCGAAGTACATTTCGCCTGCCATCCAGAACACTCTACGTGCTTGCGACTTACTCCTCGTGATCGTTGTAATGACCTGGCCTATCGTTGTAAGTATTTTTGCTATAATCTTCTATTTATTTTATCCTCTATGTTGTATTATGGTTATGTGACTTTCTTCTGGTATTTGGTTTATGTTCGGGTGAGTTTTAGAGTTAAATAGGACACTAAGTCCCAAGGTTGGAAGTTTAAGTTGAAGGAGTTGACTGTAGTTTTAATTTTGTTTAGACGAGTCTGGAATAGAGTTCTAAATGTTCCAATAGCTCCAAATGGTGATTTGGAAATTAGTATTATGTCCGAATAGTGATCTGAAGGTCTGTATGTCATTTCAGCTTGAATTGGCAAAAGTTAGAAAGTTGAAGATTTGAAATGTTGAGAAGTTTGACTGTGAGTTGACTTTGTAGATATCGGGGTTAGATTCCAATTATGGAAATTGGAATAGGTTCGCCATGTCATTTATGAATTGTGTGCAAAATTTGAGGCCAATCGGAGTTTTTTTCGTATGAATCGACATTAGTTTTGGAAGTCAGATGTTCATAGTTTCAATAGGCTTGAATTAGGCTACGATTTGTAGAATTGATGTTATTTGATGTGATTTTTTCCCTCTGGTAGTGTAAGGCCCCATTAAAATTTCCTAATGATTTAAGATTTTAAGGTGCGCCAATAGTATTTTGGAATAACATGTTCGAGTATCAAAGGAGACCCATGGGATAGAACCACATCATTTTGAAATGAAAATATGTGTTTAATATGTGTTGGAACATACTAAGGAGTTTTTTGAATGGAAAGAATTTGTATGGAACAAGTTGGATACATTGCCTGGAAAGGATTTCTCAATTCTCACAACATCCTACTTCAAACGCATGCTGCTACCAAACTATAACGACTTAGTCTATTTCTTTGAGTCTAGTTGCCAACACATCAAACCGTTCGTCATTTGGATATGTATACAGAACGTTATGGTCATTGTACTAGACCTATGTCATATGCACGGCCAGATGCGCATCCGCATATATTTGGGAGTTTCTGCCTAGTGTGCGCTGCCACTTGCCCAGGTGCGCGGCCGCGCACATAGAAGCCCATTAAATAACCCCAAGGCCAGGTAGAGAGAGGGGTTAANATTCCAATTATGGAAATTGGAATAGGTTCGCCATGTCATTTATGAATTGTGTGCAAAATTTGAGGCCAATCGGAGTTTTTTTCGTATGAATCGACATTAGTTTTGGAAGTCAGATGTTCATAGTTTCAATAGGCTTGAATTAGGCTACGATTTGTAGAATTGATGTTATTTGATGTGATTTTTTCCCTCTGGTAGTGTAAGGCCCCATTAAAATTTCCTAATGATTTAAGATTTTAAGGTGCGCCAATAGTATTTTGGAATAACATGTTCGAGTATCAAAGGAGACCCATGGGATAGAACCACATCATTTTGAAATGAAAATATGTGTTTAATATGTGTTGGAACATACTAAGGAGTTTTTTGAATGGAAAGAATTTGTATGGAACAAGTTGGATACATTGCCTGGAAAGGATTTCTCAATTCTCACAACATCCTACTTCAAACGCATGCTGCTACCAAACTATAACGACTTAGTCTATTTCTTTGAGTCTAGTTGCCAACACATCAAACCGTTCGTCATTTGGATATGTATACAGAACGTTATGGTCATTGTACTAGACCTATGTCATATGCACGGCCAGATGTGCGGCGGCACATATTTGGGAGTTTCTGCCTAGTGTGCGCTGCCACTTGGCCAGGTGCGCGGCCGTGCACATAGGAGCCCATTAAATAACCCCAAGGCCGGGTAGAGAGAGGGGTTAAGTTATTTTTGAGCTAAATCTAGATATTTTGAGAGTGAGAGAGTGACCTAGAGTTAGAGAGTGATCTTCAACAAATTGTCTTTCAATTCTTGCTCAAATATGTGAATATTAACAAGTAAAACTCACTAGGTCTTTATCCTAGAGGTAAGATTCTACACCCTAGCCCTAAATTTCGAAATTTATCTAAAAATAGGTAATTAGCAAGACAATGCTTGGGTATGGGAGTTGTTTATCTCTAATGCATGTGTTATCAAAGGGTGTAGGAAGATTGTGAGCTAAAAATAGTAAATAATGGGTTGTGGAATGATGGAATCCTCCATAAAAAGACCTTGAAACCTTAATGCACACCTAGTGTTTGATAAAATGCTCAAATGAGCTCGAACCATGATCATCTTCCTACTTTTGGTTCAACTTGTTATATTTCTAAAATAGATTGAAGTTGCTAAAAATTCCGGAACATTTTAGAGTTTAAGGAAGCTTAATTGTGGTATGTTGGCTAAAATCTTCTCTTAGAATTGAATCCCATGGTGTTCGTGTAATTTGTGTAAGTCCCGAATTGATCATTATAAAATTGGCCATTCNAGTTTGACTGTGAGTTGACTTTGTAGATATCGGGGTTAGATTCCAATTATGGAAATTGGAATAGGTTCGCCATGTCATTTATGAATTGTGTGCAAAATTTGAGGCCAATCGGAGTTTTTTTCGTATGAATCGACATTAGTTTTGGAAGTCAGATGTTCATAGTTTCAATAGGCTTGAATTAGGCTACGATTTGTAGAATTGATGTTATTTGATGTGATTTTTTCCCTCTGGTAGTGTAAGGCCCCATTAAAATTTCCTAATGATTTAAGATTTTAAGGTGCGCCAATAGTATTTTGGAATAACATGTTCGAGTATCAAAGGAGACCCATGGGATAGAACCACATCATTTTGAAATGAAAATATGTGTTTAATATGTGTTGGAACATACTAAGGAGTTTTTTGAATGGAAAGAATTTGTATGGAACAAGTTGGATACATTGCCTGGAAAGGATTTCTCAATTCTCACAACATCCTACTTCAAACGCATGCTGCTACCAAACTATAACGACTTAGTCTATTTCTTTGAGTCTAGTTGCCAACACATCAAACCGTTCGTCATTTGGATATGTATACAGAACGTTATGGTCATTGTACTAGACCTATGTCATATGCACGGCCAGATGTGCGGCGGCACATATTTGGGAGTTTCTGCCTAGTGTGCGCTGCCACTTGGCCAGGTGCGCGGCCGTGCACATAGGAGCCCATTAAATAACCCCAAGGCCGGGTAGAGAGAGGGGTTAAGTTATTTTTGAGCTAAATCTAGATATTTTGAGAGTGAGAGAGTGACCTAGAGTTAGAGAGTGATCTTCAACAAATTGTCTTTCAATTCTTGCTCAAATATGTGAATATTAACAAGTAAAACTCACTAGGTCTTTATCCTAGAGGTAAGATTCTATACTCTAGCCCTAAATTTCGAAATTTATCTAAAAATAGGTAATTAGCAAGACAATGCTTGGGTATGGGAGTTGTTTATCTCTAATGCATGTGTTATCAAAGGGTGTAGGAAGATTGTGAGCTAAAAATAGTAAATAATGGGTTGTGGAATGATGGAATCCTCCATAAAAAGACCTTGAAACCTTAATGCACACCTAGTGTTTGATAAAATGCTCAAATGAGCTCGAACCATGATCATCTTCCTACTTTTGGTTCAACTTGTTATATTTCTAAAATAGATTGAAGTTGCTAAAAATTCCGGAACATTTTAGAGTTTAAGGAAGCTTAATTGTGGTATGTTGGCTAAAATCTTCTCTTAGAATTGAATCCCATGGTGTTCGTGTAATTTGTGTAAGTCCCGAATTGATCATTATAAAATTGGCCATTCGAAATATGCATGTGTTGATAGATATATGTTCAATATGAATTCCAAATGCTTTTATCATGTTATCTTGTAATTTGAGGATGTGTTTAAAGTATGGGATATGTGGTTAAAATGTTAATACTTCAAGTCAAGTTCTAATGAAGGTTGTTATGCCAAATTGTGTGAAAAGTCTCTATGTGCCTAAGATTCTTAGTTGCTCCCATGAGTATTTAAAGTCTTGAATTGAAAATCCTTGTTATTGTTGATGACGACGATGACGTTTGAAAGTTGAAAAAGAATTCGAATTATCAAATACGGCCAAGTTCCAAGAATGATTTTATAATTGTGGCCACTAGTGCCAATGAAATAAAAAGACGTGAAAGAGGTATGAAATGAAATGACTGATATAAAAAGGTAGATGTCTCGAATGAGATGGCCTAGCCGATCGGGTCGTGATCGGGCACCATACTCCACACACGCCGGTGTTTGTATTGGAAATTGTAATTGAAATTGTGATTGTGGTTGATGTCTCTAATGAGATAGCCTAGCCGATCGGGTCGTGATCGGACCCTGTAGTAAAGGTACGGTGGTATTGGTATTGAGAGTGATTGTGGTTGATGTCTCTATTGAGATGGCCTAGCTGATCGGGTCATGATCGGACTTTGTGCAAAAAGTATGGTGGTATTGGTATTGTGAATATTTGTATTGTGAACGATGATACATCAGTACTAAGGATCTCCAACTTAAAAATATGGAAATTTACTTCAAAATTTATGTGGTTCTAACTTGATGTTTTAGTATTGTTCGAGGCTTCCATTGATTTTATGATTGTTCCTGCTTGTAATATTATTCATTCAATTGAGAATGTGTTTAGTTATACATACTAGTGCTATTCGATGGTACTAACGTCCTTTTGCCGGGGGCACTACATCTTTAATGGATGCAGGTTGTTACACAACTGGAGACATTGATCAGTGATAGCGGTACACCCTCTTCCCAGCTTACTTGGTGAGCCCCACTTCATTTCTGGGTCATGTATCATTTTTTCATTGTGTATTGTGTTTGAAGTATAGCCTGGGCCTTGTTGCCGGCATTATCATAGTACTCTTTTTCATCTATAGAGGCTCCGTAGACATAGTGCGGGTTGTATATTGGTGCTGGGAAGGTCAAACAATGTTATGTTGTGGTTGTATTAATTGTTCCATTTCAGACTATGAAAAATGTATGTGAAATTTGAGACTTTAAAATGTTGAAACAATTGGTAATGAACTGGTATTGTAGACATGATCACCTTATTGGCTAATTGGTATTGTAGACTCGGCCGGGTTACCCCTACAAACAGAAGAGAGTACGAATGACTTGCTGAAGAAGTTGTTACTTGATAATCAACAGCTCAGGACCGATTTCTAAAATCTTGAGAGGCAAATGGGACAGTTAGCAACAAATCAAAACACTAGACCTGCGAGCGCTCTTCCCAGTGATACAGAGAAGAACTCTCAAGTTAATGAAGTTACACTCAGAAACGGGAGGGAACTAGAAGAAGTACCAAAGAAGAGAAAGGAGAAACCTATACCTGAGAGGGAGTTGATCCCTAAGGCAATACACGAGTCAAAGAAAAATGATGTAGGTTCAGAGCCAGTGGAGGCTGCAAGGCCACCACCACCTTTCTCCCAGAGATTAAAGAAAAAGAATGATGATCGCATGTTCAACAAATTTCTCTCTATGTTGAGCCAGGTTCAATTGAATATTCCATTGGTGGATGTACTTCGTGAAATTCCAAAATATTCTAAGTACATAAAAGATATAGTGGATCACAAGAGGAAATTGACTGAGTTCGAGACAGTTGTACTTGCTGAGGAGTGCACTTCAAGGGTCCAAAACAAGCTTCCTCAAAAGCTTAAGGATCCTGGCAGCTTTACCATCCCTGTGCGAATTGGTAATATTGACGTGGGTCATGCTCTTTTTGATTTAGGGGCGAGCATAAATCTAATGCCCTTGTCCTTATTTAAGCAATTGGGTCTGGGAGCTCCAAGACCAACCACTGTGATGTTGCAATTAGCTGACCCATAGCCTACCATGAAGGAGTGATTGAAGATGTATTGCTGCAAATTGGGAAATTTATCTTCCCAGCTGACTTCATTAATCTAGATTTTGAGGCTGATGAACAAGTTCCAATCATATTGGGACGACCTCTCTTGGCTACTGGTGATGCAATAATAAAAGTGAGAGAGGGAAAAATGATAATGAGGGTGGACAACGAGGAAGCAGTTTTTAATGTCTACAAAGCGATCCAACTTCCCCGCCACTATGAGGAGCTCTCTATGATATTTGTTATGGAGGTGGATGAGAAACTTCTTGACACGAGTATATATCTGGACGATTCTCTAGAAAAAGCACTCATGTTGTTCGATAGCGTGGAGATTGATGATAAGGTTGAGGAGATGATGCATATTCTAGATGCATCTTGTGCTTACATGCAAGGATTACACCCTTTTGAGCCCCTAAATAGGCTAAGTGGATCTCCTCCAAAGCCATCAATTGAAGAAGCTCCAAAATTGGAGCTTAAACCCCTACCCCCTCACCTTCAATATGCTTATTTGGGTAGTTCTGACACTTTACCTGTTATTATTTCTTCTAACTTGTCTAAATTGCAGGAAGAAAGGTTGTTGAGAGTGCTACGTGAGCACAAGTGAGCAATTGGGTGGACGATGTTTGACATCAAAGGCATTAGTCCAGCTTTCTGCATGCATAAAATCCTCATGGAGGACGGACACAAGCAAAGTGTAGAGCAACAACGCCGCCTAAATCCAGTTATGAAAGAGATGGCAAGAAAAGAAGTGATTAAGTGGCTTGATGCAGGTATTTTATTCCCAATCTCTGATAGCAAATGGGTAAGCCCCGTTCAATGTGTGCCAAAGAAAGGGGGGATGACGGTAGTGGTTAATGAAAATAATGACTTAATTCACACAAGAACTATCACTGGGTGGAGAATTTGCATAGATTATAGAAAGTTGAACAATGCCACCCTAAAGGACCACTTTCCCCTCCCTTTCATTGACCAAATGTTTGATAGGTTAGCTGGCCAGGAATACTACTGTTTCCTAGATGGTTATTCGGGGTATAATCAGATTGCTATAGCCACAGAGGATCAAGATAAAACCACCTTTAGGTGTCCCTATGGCACGTATGCGTTCAAGAGAATGCCCTTTGGTCTCTGTAATGCACCTGCGACTTTTCAAAGGTGTATGATGGCTATTTTTACTGACATGGTTGAAAGATTTGTGGAAGTATTCATGGATGATTTTTCTGTGTTTGGGTGTTCTTTTGATAATTGTTTAATGAACCTTGATAAAGTGCTTGCTAGGTGTGAAGAGACAAACTTGGTACTCAACTGGGAAAAGTGCCATTTCATGGTACGTGAAGGTATAGTCTTGGGGCACAAGGTGTCAAAAGATGGTCTACAGGTGGATAAAGCAAAGGTGGAGGCGATTGAATAATTGCACCCACCGACATCCGTCAAAGGCATTCATAGTTTCTTGGGCCATGCAAGTTTTTACCATCGATTCATTAAAGATTTTTCAAAAATTTCTTCTCCATTATGCAAGCTTCTAGAGAAAGACGTCACCTTCAAGTTTGATGATGCATGTCTGAAAGCATTTGAGGAGCTGAAGGGAAGGTTCGTGACTGCACCAATTATCATCACCCCAGATTGGGGACTGCCATATGAGTTGATGTGCGATGCAAGTGACATAGCAATCAGAGCTGTTTTGGGGCAAAGAAGGGATAAAATATTTCACTCCATTTATTATGCGAGCAAAACTATGAATCCAGCTCAGATGAATTATACAGTTACTGAAAAGGAGTTGCTTGCAGTGGTGTGGGCGTTTGACAAGTTCAGATCTTATCTAGTGGGAACCAAAGTTATCGTTTACACAGATCATTCAGCTATCAGATACTTGTTTGAAAAGGAAGATGCCAAACCGAGGCTGATTCGTTGGGTCCTCCTCTTTCAAGAATTTGAATTAGAGATCCGAGATCGAAAAGGGACAGAAAATCAAGTGGCTGATCACTTGTCCAGATTAGAAAGTCGGAACCATATAGCTGAAGGAGGCTAAATCAAAGAAACATTCCCTGATGAGTAGCTATTAGCAGTCATCTCAGGTGAAGCCCCATGGTATGCGGATTATGTGAATTTTATTGCAAGTGGGGTGACACCACTAGAATTAACACCTGATAATAGAAGAAGATTCTTATATGATGTGAGGCTCTACATGTGGGATGAGCCATTCTTATATAGGCAATGCGCAGATCAGTTGGTGCGAAGGTGTGTTCCTGAGCAAGAGATGAATGCTATATTGCATGGCTGTCATGCTTCGCCATATGTAGGTCATCACGGTGGGGATAGAACCGCCCAAAAAGTGCTACAATCAAGTTTCTATTGGCCAAAATTATTTAAGGATGCACATGCCTTTGTTAAAAAGTGTGACAGATGCCAAAACACCAGAACTATCACGAGGAAGCACGAAATGCCTTTTGCAAAATATCCTGGCAGTAGAGCTGTTTGATGTTTGGGGGATTGATTTCATGGGACCATTCCCATATTCTAATGGTCACAGGTACATCTTAGTGGTGGTCGACTATGTTTCTAAGTGGGTGGAGGCCATTGCTCTTCCTACTAATGATGCAAAGGTAGTGGTAAGCTTTGTAAAGAAGCACATCTTCACGTGCTTTGGGACTCCAAGAGTGTTAATAAGCTACGGAGGAACTCACTTTTGTAACAAACTGCTGAATAATGTTCTTAAAAAGTATGGAGTTAAGCACAAAGTTTCCACTGCCTATCATCCCCAAACGAGTGGTCAAGTAGAAGTTTCAAACAGAGAAGTAAAGCAGATTCTGGAGAAAACAGTAAGTGGAAATAGAAAAGATTGGGCAGGGAAGCTGGATGATGCATTATGGGCATATCGAACTGCATAAAAGACTCCCATAGGTACTTCTCTGTACAAGTTGGTTTATGGGAAGGCATGCCACTTGCCCGTCGAGCTTGAACATAAAACTTATTGGGCTATCAAAAAGCTAAATATGGATATGGACTCAGCTGGTGAGAATAGGTTGCTGCAACTCAACGATCTTGATGAATTTCGATTGCACGCATATGAAAATGCCAAATGATATAAAGCAAAGACGAAGAGGTGGCATGACAAGCACATTCAACATTGAGAGTTTGAGCCGAGTCAAGAAGTTCTCTTGTTCAATTCAAGGTATGAAGCTATTCCCTGGAAAGCTTAAGTCTTGTTGGGCAGGTCCTTTTGTTGTGGTAAGTGTGAGGCCTCACGGAGCAATGGAACTGCGTGATACGAGATCAAGTGGTCCCTTCTTGGTAAATGGCCAGAGAATAAAACATTATTGGAGTGGTGACATTGCACGTCACAAGACCTCAGTGGACTTAGCAGATGCTTAAACATGTGTTGAGTCGTGCCGCGACGTTAAATTAGGCGCTTGTTGGGAGGCAACCCAATTGTTTACCTCTTTCGAAGCATAGTTGTTTTTTCTTTTGTAGGCCATAATTTTGTTTTTCTTTGTAGGTTGAAACGGTGTGGAATGTGTGTAATGTATATATTGAGTGCTCGTATAGTCGGGATTGAAAAAAAAAAACAAATTGGCGAAGTGAGCGCCCAGGCCAGCGCCCCATTCTGCCTGGGGCGCACTTTACAATACTCGTGATGCTTCAGCGCCAGCCCCAGCGTGGGGCGCTGGGCTGGCGGTCCAGGTAAGTCATTTTTGTTTTTTATTTTTCATTTTCTTTATTTAATTAAAAATACCCTACCGAATTACCCATATACACTCACAACCCAACCCATACCCAATTACCCAAACCCATTCCCCCACCTAAATTAGGACAACCCAACCCAAAACCCCCAATTCATCAAAACACATGATTTCTTCTTCTTCTTCTTCTTCCCCTTTTCTCTCAAATTCTAATATTCTTCAATATCTCTTGCTCAATTCCATCTCAAGACACTAAGGTATGTTTTTCTTGTTATCTCTTTTCTTGTATTTGGGAAGTTCTTAGAGTAGTGTAGTCTTCTTTCTCTCCCAATCCTCCAACCCCCTAGGTTTCTTAAACATGTTTGGATGTTATTGTGGGTGGAATGATTATACACGAAATTTGTGCAAAACTTTGGTTGCGTAGTTGTGTTTGAAGTAGTAAACTATAATTCCCTATACTTCATGTAAATTTGGGAGGTCCACCTTCTAACGCCATTGTTGAAATAGAAGAGCACAATTGATGCCCACAAGGTGTTTGTTAAAATGCTTAAGAGAGCAAATTTGAACACCGGCGAAGTCTAAGTAGCCGAATGTAGTTGTATATGAGTTTGGGTGAAGTATGGGGTGTTGTGGGGGTATTGTCTCTTGTTGTAAACTTTTGTACGTTGTAGTTAGTGTACTAAAATAGTGTAGTAATGTAGACTTTAGCTTAGTTATGCTTCCACTATAGTTAAGTTACGGCCATGTTAGACTAATTGAATTTTATAGCATAGGAAAGTCTAAGTACCTATAGCCTTGTGATGACACATTGGTGCACATTGTTTAATATTATGATTCGCTTATACACAGCCTTAGGTTTTAAGTGTGGAGTCATCTTGCCTCTCACGATGACCTTAGGCATTATCTCTTGATTCATTCTCATCTTTGTGTTTATCTTGTGTAGGTTGCTATGGCTCATGATGATGCTCCTAAGGGACAAGGGGTGGGGAAGTCCTCCACTACTGCTCCCCCTCCAAAGAAACGCAAGCAAGGTGAGAGCTCCTCCCGACAAGCCAAGGGAAATCAACCTCCCGACAAGCCAAGGGAAATCAATAGGCTAGCGGGTATACGAGGCCACCACGGGCTCGAGTGGAAGGGCGAGTCCAGTTTTGGCCGTATACATATAGTCCCCTCATTTATCAGAGAGACAATGATGAGAAACGACATGCCTGCCAGTCGCTGGTTGGCCACTACCTATTTGAACCGTCACCAGCAAGCTATAAGTATCCAATTTTTCTTCAATAAAACTTTACGCTCAAAGCTCCTCCTATTCTTGTTTTTCCATCAAAAACACCTTTCCTCTGCAACTCTTGCACCTAAATTTCTTAAACATTCATCAAACCGCATGTTATCTTAATTCGTTTTCCTCCTGTTCTACAATGGAGAAAACTTCTAAGACCGTACTACAAAAGGAGACCGCTTATTCATCACGACCCGCCGGTGGCGGGGGTGCGTCGGAACCTCACCCTTAGGAATTCATTTTGGCATGGTGCCCCACTATTACCGATTTTAATGTTGAAAAGACCTCCTCGGTACCGGGCCGATATGAGCCGGTCTCGAGATACATATGCTCAATCACCGAGGAGATCCTCACCAAGGTGAAAAAGGACTGCAACTAGGTCAATTAGCATGTGGTGGTTCCTTATCCCAAGGAATCGATCACAACCCATGTAGAGGGTTTTCTAAGTGTTTACACTGATCCCTTGACATTGGGTCACTTAGACCTTATCATAATTACCTTTTGCAAGATGTATGATGTGACTCTTGGCCAGATCCACCCCTTTTTGTGTATGCAAAATAGAGGGATGTCCCTTTACCCTCGACCACCTTATGAGCCTCTACAGCCCTCGACTATATAAAGGGGGGCTGATCAAGCTTGCTCGCCGGGCCAGTAAGGATCAGTTCTCAAGCATAGCTGAAGCTGGGGACCAAGGTTGGATGGGCCAATTGTTTTGAGTAAAGACTTCGGACTTGATCCCTGCTGAAGACATGCCATTTCCCGAGAAATGGAACATGAAACGTAAGTGGTGTTTTGCTTCGAAGGTTCAATCTCATTGTTTTCCTTCTCATCTCTTTCTTCATTGATTTTTTGGTGTCGCAGATGTAGCCCAGATGCCGGACGCAGTTCTTGAACTTAAGGAATGGGTCGAGGGCCTTGTGTCAAAGAGGCCGTATTCCTAGCGGGCTTGGTAGGAATTATCGAAAGGTCGGTGGGATGCCCGCAATCATGGTAATATCTTTTCCCAGATACATTTGATATCATTTCTTTTTATCGTTGGTCCCTGATAAGATTCCAAGATCAACATGTAATATCATTTATTTTTATCATCGGTCCCTTATAAGCTCTCGTGAAGGCGCCTTGCCTATTTAACGAGGCCCAACATGCTTTTAATCAGGTAAGTTCGAGGTTCACTTCATTATTTATTTTAAGCTTGAAGTTGTAAATAATTCTACCATATCTCTTCGGGCTTGCAGGCTTCGGTGTTGCATCATGAGGCTTTCTTCAGAATCTGGAAAGAGCACGAGGTCGAGGTCCGGGAACTTACCGAGAAGGGGGATACTTACAAGCTTCTGAGTGAGAAGCTCCGGGCTGATTTAGAAGTGGCTCAGAATGAGCATGTCGAGATGGCCGAGCAGTTATTTCGAGTGCTTCATGATAGTGAAGATGAATTAGAGATAGTAAGTAACGAACAGATCCTGCAGGTCCGACCGAGGCTCGAACAGATCGGGCAGCTCAAGGCATAGGTAGATGTGATACAAGCCGAGGCTGAAGAATTCAAGAAGAATATGGACATCTTATCCTCGAAAAAGGAAACTGTCCAAGCACAACAGGAGTCGGCCGAGAGACAGTTCCAAGCTGCAAAAGAGAAGGCTTCGGTGTAGGTCAAGACACTCGAGGAGCATCAATACCAATTGGACTTGGCTATTTTTTATTAGGAAAAGTTGGCCAATGAATTAAAAGTGGCCAGATCTGAGGTGGCCATGGCCAACACCAAAGCCGATGAAAAGTGGCCCAGTTCAAGGTCAATGTCGGGGCCATCCAAGAAAAGGCCAATAGTATGATGGATCATGCAAGATGGCAGGCTCGAAGGGAAGCCCTCGAGGGAGTTCATGTCGAAGGCTTTGATGTCCTGGCCAAAATCAAAAATGCTAAAGCAGAGGAAGCCAGGGCCCGGCAGCTAACCTTTCCCGAGGAAGATTCCTAGAGCTTAAACGAGTCCGAAGATGGGGAAGATCCCGAGAATGGAGATGCTAACTCCGATGAAGACCAGGCCACTTAGGCCTTTATATTTTTCGCTTCCTTTTGCATCTTTTTGAGGTCGTTTTGACCATTGTAAATTTTTGTACTAGGCCATTATGGCCTTTGTAAAATAGAATTATTATATATATAAGGCTTTCTTACCCTTTCGGCTCTCAAATTTTTCCTTTGCTTTACTACTTATATTCACAAAGATCGGAATGCTTTAGCATAAAATAACTTAGGTTGTGTAAGTCCGGGCAAACCCTGCCTTTACATTATTTTGTTTTGAGGCATCTCGGGGGTTTATTGTTTCCGGGAACTTTCTCCAGAAGTATGTAACTCAAATTATAGTTTGCGAAGGGTAGCCTTTAGAACCGGTTGTGAAAATGTTTCTTTTTCGAAGGCCTAGTTTTTGTTACAGATTTCGGACGTCTCTGAGCCATGTGTGAAATTTGAGACTTTAAAATGATGAAACTATTGGTAATGAATTGGTATTGTAAACACGATCACCTTATTGGCTAATTAATGAAAATATGTATTATCTCCATTTATGGATGAGTTTAGGTAGAACAAAATTTAACAGGCTTGCTCGGCCGAGTTCAGTCGGTTGAGCGCCGGTCATGCTTCCCAATGTTGGGGCATGATAGGTAGGTCCATTATGTGTTTTGAAACATTTTGATATATTAGGAAGGGGTCTCGAGGGCCCCGGGTGTGATTTAGAATGAATTCGCAATAATTTTGGACTTGGTTGAATTGATGAGGTCTGTTCTTCTGGTGTCATTGCACCGGTGGAGGCTTTGGCCGCTGGTGCGGACACACATGTGTGTAAGGGTGCATCCCAAAAACGGAGAAGGCCAGCCTAGGCCTGGTGTCACTGGTGTGGACACTTGCGCGTAGATGCGCGCTTGCAGGTGCGAGTGTTATTTGGCAGAAGCAGAACTGTAAGGAGCTTTTGAATGACCGCAGGTGCGGTCGAGGCTCCGCAGAATTGGTCTCGCAGGTGCGCGAATTTTTGTCCACAGAAGCGGAATTTCATGGGATAAGTTGGAATCGCATCTGCCATGGATTTTTCCGCAGGTGCGACAGTGTGCCCGTAAAAGCGAAAATCACTGGGCAGAAAAGGGGTTCGAGGGTTTTATCACATTTTCATCTTTTGGACCTAGAGAGCTTAGTCTATGGTGATGTTTTGAGGTATTTTCTAGGAAATCATCGGGGTAAGTGGTTCTAACCCTTATTTTGTTATATTACATGAATCCATTGTTATTTTTGTCATCTAATTAGTGATTTGACTTGGAAAATTTGGGGAAACATTTTGAAACTTCTTAAACTAAACTTTGAGGATTTGAAAGGTGATTTGAAGTCAAATTTGAGTAATTCTTGTAGGGTTGGACTTGTTATCGAATGGGTGATCGGATTTTGTAATTAGTGTTTTGGCTAGATTCGAGCCGTTTAGAGTTGGATAATGACGGGAAAGGCTTACTAGTGGGTTTAGTTAGCATGTTGTGAGGTAAGTGTCTTACCTAACTTTTTGTGGGGAAATTACCCCATAGGAATGGTGTTGTTTTCTATAAATTGTGATATGTGGAAGCCTTGTACGCAAGGTGACGAGTGTGTACACGGGCTAAAAGTGGTAATTCATCGGTTTTAGCTATGTAGTTTCCTTTCATGCCTTTAATTGAGTTTCCATAATATGTTATATTCATCATCTTTAGTCTATCTTGACATGCTTTACTTGTCATCGTTAATACATGTCTTAACACTTGCTAATTGTCTTCACATGTTTAGTTGA
>AWOL01S0025226.1:0-12179 GCA_000715115.1 Nicotiana otophora
GTTGTTGTTGTTGTTGTTGTATTTTAAACATTAAAGAAAATATTTTTTTCATTAAGTTAAAGCTTAATATTAACTCATCTCAAGTTTTAATATTTAGCTATAATTACAATTTGAGATAATCTCGAAAACTTCCCTATGAGATTCTTTTTATAAGGCAATCTTTTATTGTAGTTTAAGAATTACGCTCATCTTTCTTTTTATTTTTATTTTTTATAACGAAACAAAATTCACATGATAAAATCTAATAACATTTATATAATGTCCAAATTGCCCTTCAATGGGATGAAATTTTAAATACTAAATTTAGTAACACAAAATTCTTTATGTGAGTTCAAATGAAAAGTATTTGCACTTCCAAAATGATAAAACGGAAAATACAATTCTTTCATCTCATGCTCGAATTTTAACATACTCCACGGTTCATGTTGCATACTTATTTACCTAAACTGAATATTGATCTTTAGAAATGAGATAAATTAATCTTCTTTCTATTCGATTATTCATTTTAATTTCTTTATTAACATTATAAATACCTGAACTATGTCATATTATAAAAGATATTAGAAGGAAAGTAGCCCCAAAATTATAAGAAACTAAAGCAAACATTTCAAACCCAATTTTAAAATTGAATCCTACTTTTTACTTACAACATGTAAAAACATACTTAGATAAACTTGTCGAAAAATAAATTGGTTAATACCATTTAAATTTTCAAGAGAAAATTCAATTAAAGGAAAAAAATTACAATTATTATTCTTCAATTTTTATTAATAATTCGATGTTCCTTTTTATTTTTCCAAATATAATGAGTATTTTACTTTTGCGTTACATGTAGCTTAACTATGTCTATTTCTAGTAGCTTCAAAGTAGCGCTAATTAAACGAAAAAAGGTAGTACAACTATGAGTTCTTAATTTTTATGTTTTGAATGCTAAAAAAAATTATAGTGTATTATAACTTTAGTATTAATGAGTTTTAGATAAGGAAATCTATATAAAATAAAGTTTTAATTGCTTTTAGAATACTAAATATTAGGCTTCTCTACATAATTCAAGTATGGAAAAATTTAGTAATCAGAATTATACTTGATTTCAATGTCCAAGATATTAGATAAATGACCATTATACATATTAGAAAAATATTTAAATTATTATTTTATCCACCGTGAACATCTATTTTTAAAGGGTCAAAAAAGCGAACGACATTTCTTAGAGGCCTTCGTGCTTTTAATATAGTATATATGCATATGAATAGATAGCATTTTTCACATGATATATATTTTAAGGAAATCATTTTCCCCCATACCTAAGGGAACAGTTTGGATTTAGGGTCTATTTGGTCCGGAAAATATTTTTAAATTCTTATGTTTTGTTGGTCAAAATATTTTCTTTAAGAAAACAAGTTCCTTAAAAATCAAGAAAATGACTCTCCTCATGGGAGTATAGAAAATAAGTCTCCGTAAGAGGCATCCTACGCTACGTATAAAAAAAAAAGTAGGTGATTTTTTTCCACTGGCTTAAGCTTTGATAATAAAGTTAATAAGTAATGTATTAACGGGAGATAGCAAGTAACCCAATGAAATAATTGAAATACGCACAACTTATATCTAAAAATTATCATTATAAACAAAAGTTATGCTCTTAGTTTCAATTTATCTTAGATCACTAGTATTAGAATGTATATTAAAATTCCTTAAGTGATTATGTAGTTGACAATTTCAAAGACTTTAAGAGGATTTTGATTATGTACGTAGTTGACAATTATTATACGAGTCTTTTTCGTCTTTCTTATTTCTCATATTTTCTTGTAACATTTACTTCTTCTTCCGCTTTTTATGTTGCCTGAGAACATAAAAGAAGCAAGAATAATTTAAATTGCAATTTCTTCTCACAAAAAGACTGTATGTCAAATTCCAAAATCACTCCTAAAATTAATATTTCTCTTTTAGGTTTAACTTTTTCCAGGTGTAATGACTTGGAAAAGGGTAATACTATACAATTATACAGCCAATTAATGCTGCTATTTTTACCAGTGGACAGTTAAGAAAACTGGTGGGATCTAGCTAATAACGTAAAATTAGATTAATGTTTTAAAATATTTTCTTGTCATCACTGATTAATTGTAGGTTTCAGTAACCATCTGCAACAAACTTGCCAGATTGTCAAACATTGGACAGATATATTGCATTTGGTCCTCTTTGCACGATCATAAATAATAAATGGTGGATCTTTGGTAATAACTAGAGAAAAGAAATGTAAACATAGCTGATCATGTGAGTTTTAACTTTTATTTGCAAGTATATAATCGGTTCAATATAATTAAGTTTGAATAAAAAGAGAAAGATCGTGATAGGTTGAACTATTAGTTAAAAAATAATCAAACTATGATGAACTATCTGAATATACTAAATGAGTTTATATAAAGTGAAATAGATTATTCGCATAATTGTTCCCAACTAGTTACAGATTGAGGCGTTGTAAATTGACGAATAATTTTAAAAAAATCAATTAAGGAAAAAAATTGGATGTTGAATGAGTTTGATGGATCGAATGAAATTAGATTATTCATATATAAATATAAGGACATAAAAATAAAAATAAATTTGTAAAAGGTAACAAGATCAATTGACTTTGTCCATAGTTGATTGATTGAGTCAAACTATAAGTAGTGTACATTATATTGCTACTGTAAAATAAGTTAACTTTTTTACAAAGGAAGAAGAAAAAATTAAAGATCGTAACTTTAAGAAGAAAAAAAAGGAATATGAGAGGGAAAACATGGTCCCAATAGTACAGGTAAACTGAAGAAATATTTGTCACCTTGTGTATCTGCATTTCATTTAATAAGATAATGATATTTTGGGGGGGACAACTCTGCCACTTTTTGCCTACCCCTCCTCCTCTAGTGTGGGGGTGGGGTGGGTGGTATGTCACCCTTGGGGGTGAGGAGGTGGATGTTGAATTGACATACTATAAGTATATGCATAATATTGAAACTTGACCATTGCCAAGTCCCAGAGACAAACAACAGATACTATAAACATTATTATTCTAACTTATTGTATAGAAATTATGGGAAGAAAACCTTGTTGTTCTAAAGAAGGATTAAACAAAGGGGCATGGACTCCTATGGAGGATAAAATTCTAATAGATTATATCAAAGTAAATGGTGAAGGGAAATGGAGAAATCTTCCCAAAAGAGCTGGTGAGCTTTACCTTTTTAAAAAAATAATTATTTATTTATTACTATAGTAGTATTTGTTTTGAGTTGCAAAATGATTTTGAATAAATAACAGGTCTTAAAAGATGTGGAAAGAGTTGCAGACTAAGGTGGCTGAATTATCTAAGGCCAGACATTAAGAGGGGAAATATAACTCCAGATGAAGAAGATCTCATTATCAGACTTCATAAACTTCTTGGAAATAGGTCATTCCTTTGCTTATATATGTTCCTTCAATATTCAATCTTTTCTATATAGTGGCTAGCTGTGGATGAATCCATATCATCTTCGACTCAAAATTTTAGATTTGTCTCGTCCAAAAACAGATAATAAAGAAATGAGGAATATACACAAACACATTGCATTTTTCATTGGGAGTGATATAATATATGAATATTGACAATTGGTGCAGATGGTCTCTGATAGCTGGAAGGCTACCAGGACGAACAGACAATGAAATCAAGAATTATTGGAACACAAACATCGGCAAAAAACTACAACAAGGAGTTGCTCCTGGTCAGCCAAACCGCATAATATCTTCCATTAATCGTCAGCGCCCTCGTTCTAGTCATGCCAAATCATCCAAGTCCGACCCAGTTACCCAACCAAACAAAAATAATCAAGAACACACAGTTCCTAATCAGGATTCACAGTATTTGCTAACAGATGTTGGATTCGGAGGATCATCGTCTTCTTCATCCCCGTGTTTGGTTATCCGCACAAAGGCAATTAGGTGCACTAAAGTTTTTATTACTCCTCCTCCTACTAGTAGTTCGGTTGCTGAGCCACAGAATGTTGATCAGTCTCACAATGAGATTGCTCAAAGGGCTAGTAATTCTCACTCAGTCTTCCCACCTTGCACCAGGAATCCCGTTGAGTTCTTACGCTTTCATGTTGACAACTCAATTCTTGATAATGATAACGATGACAAGGTAATGGCGGAGGATTTGACAATAGGAAATGCAAATACTATTGTAGCATCATCCTCATCATCGTCATCATTATCAGTGTCATCTTTGTCCGAGCAGCAACAACCAATATCAGGATCAAAACCAACTTTCTATGGAGAATTGGAAAATTATAACTTTAATTTTATGTTTGGTTTTGATATGGACGATCCTTTTCTTTCTGAGCTTCTAAATGCACCTGATATATGTGAAAACTTGGAGAATACAACTACTGTTGGAGATAGTTGCAGCAAAAACGAAAAGGAAAGGAGCTATTTCCCTTCGAATTATAGTCAAACAACATTGTTCGCAGAAGATACGCAACACAACGATTTGGAACTTTGGATTAATGGGTTCTCCTCTTGATTAATTGTTGATTTGGCATGCATGATCATGAGATGTTGATGTTGATGATGAACTGGTTTCAACATGACTCGTAATTATGCACTCATGTTGTTTTTAGTGTCAGATTTAGAATTCAGAATCAGCGAATTCTGTAATTTATATATGTATTTATTGTTATATCTTTTCATATTTGTATAAGATGACCTACTGCGTCTCTCTAAATCCGCCACTGACAAATTTAGTAGCTAAACAAAAATATCCATTGTTAATCCTACTTAGTGACTGATTAACGACAACAACAACAACAACAACCCAGTAGAATCCCATTAATGGGGTCTGGGGAGGGTAGTANAATCCATTGTTAATCCTACTTAGTGACTGATTAACGATAGATTATCAAAAAAATTATGTTAGCTACGAACGATTTGGCGATGACGTTCATAGCTAATTCGTAAATCAATTGTATCATGCACCTAATGCTTTCAGTTGATTTGAATTAATGTGATTTATGGTAGTGGGGATTGTGACAACCTTTCAAGATTATATTTCTTATCGAGTCATTAAGACTAATAAATCATATCTCTGTTTACATTTCTAAAACTAGCCTTAGATCAATTCTTGGTTCTTCTTCCTTTAATGTCTCGGTTTCTGCATCTTTATAATACTATTTTCTAGTTAAGGTTGGGTTTTTCCTTAGTTTCTGAAAATGGGAAAGGCCTCTTAAACATATTTGGCAACATGGGACCATATGAGATGCGATTGATGTTGTCTTCGTAATTAGTGTACATGAAGGTTAGTTTCATACAGGAATATATAATGTGATTTTGGTCTATAGGATTTAGACGTACGTAGAACAAATTTAGATAAGCATCGAGCAAGCTCTCATAACTAAACTCATTTTTCCTTTTTTTTTTTGGAACTTTTTTTGGCAAGCGTCCATGACTTTAAATCTTGAATCTGTCACTGGTCAGATCTCGTAAAGTTGAAATTTTAGCTCTACCTTTGTAGATACCTACTACTCTGCACAAATACCGACAATTCTGCCCACCAAAACTAGAGTTTAATTCATTCTTTGTTATGTGTGGAACAAATTTCTTAACTTATCTCACCAAGGTCTTATCGTCCCTCAATTGATACAAGTTTAGCAGTAGTGGGTGTTGAGATTAAATGATTGGTGAATGAGAAATGGAGAGAAGAAAGTGGAGGGAAAGTGAGCTCCCTTTTGCTTTGGAAAGAGTAAAGTGTCTCTTATTGGTGGTAGAAAGAAAAGTGAATGTGCTTATATTGAGAAAGCACTTCTCTTGGTGTTAAATGAGTTGGAAAAAAAGTAGCCTCGCGTCGTCATCGTCGCTCGCTCGGCTTCGGCTTCGGCTTCGGTCAAAGATTGATTGATTAATCTTTTTGGACAAAATAATGTTCCAACCTGTTCCAACAGCCATGGCTGTTTCTGAAAGGTTGCAAACCTTTTCAGAAACAGTGCAAGAAAATGGCTATAAATATGGCTTGATCTCAGAATCTTTCCTTGCGAAATTTTCTAATTTTCTTCGTCTTCTTCTGCACAAAATTATCCAGTGTGTTTTACAACCATTGAGTGGTTAGCGGTTCATCAGAGTTTTTGGTACCAATACACTAGTGAGTTAAATCGTTCTATCCTGGGAGGATAATATTCCAACACATCGGGTACTTGAATGGAATAATTTCCTTAAGGACACACTGTGCATTCAGTGGGCTCGATTTATTCCGAAATTATTTTCAGATATTATTTTGACATTCTGTTGCTGCTAACTTTCTGTTTCTGTTTTCTGTTTCAGAAAGTTTACTGTTTCATTATTCATTATAGTAATACAGATTGGCTAACAATCTTAAGAAATTTTTTTTTTTATTATAATCTGTATTCTGTTTTTGGAGATTAAAACATGTGTGGATTTCTACTCCTTCTAAATTTTTCTATTCTGATTTGAAGATATAAAAAGTTCATCGGAGTATTAAAATTCAGAAACTATTTGAAGAACATAAAAACTTTATCGTTTTCTGTGAAACAGTATATAAAAACTTTGGGTTTTATTTATTAAACGTATTATTTATCATTAATTACAGTACTGTTTATTGTTCTATTTTTTGCCATTAATTGAACTCTTCTGTTGTTGACAGTAAAAAATGACAATTGATAATGAAAATCCTTCTGCGACTGTTGTGGTAACGACGACAGCCTCGTCAAGACGAACTGATGGGCTATCGGCCGAGAAACCGGAGAAATTTTCTGGAGACAACTTCAAATGATGGCAACAAAGGGTGTTTTTCTGGCTTACCACACTTGGTACGCAGAAGTTCACCAGTGAAGACCCTCCAATGCGTGCCACCAACATGCCGGACAATGAGAAGTTTATGATTGTTAAGGTGTGGAAACATGCAGACTTTCTTTGCAAAGGCTACATCCTAAGTGCTTTGGAGGATGACTTGTACAATGTCTACATTGCTATGAAAACTTCTAAAGAATTATGGGACGCACTTGAGAAGAAGTACAAGACTGAAGATGCGTGCTTGAAAAAGTTTGTGGTTGCCAAGTTTCTAGACTATAAAATGATAGACAACTGTTGGACCCCAAGTTCAAGAGCTTCAACTTATTTTTTATGACATTATTGTTGTAGGTATGGCAGTGAATGAAGCATTTCAAGTGGCTGCAATGATTGAAAAATTGCCTCCTTCGTGGAGAGATTTCAAAAACTATCTTAAGCACAAGCGCAAAGAAATGAAGTTGGAAGATTTTGTGATTCATCTCAAGATTGAGGAAGACAACAAAGCAACCGAGAAGAAGTCTCGTGGAAATTCAACGATTATGGGAGCTAATATCGTTGAGGAGACTACTCCAAAAAGTAAGAAGAGGAAGAGGTCTTCTGGACAGACTAAAGAGCAAAACAAGAAGAAATTCAAGGGAAACTGCTATAATTATGGAAAAGCTGGTCACAAAGCCCCTGATTGTCGTCTCCGGAAAAAGAATAAGAAAAAGGGACAAGCCAACATAGTGGAGAAGAATGATGACATCGATGATCTGCGTGCAATGCTTTCGGAATGCAACCTAGTTGGAAATCCGAAGGAGTGGTGGATTGACTTTAGAGCCACTCGACATGTTTGTGCTGTCAAAGAAGCATTTGCGACTTACTCTACTGCTAGTCCCGAAGAAGATCTTTCCATGGGAAATATTGCAACAACCAAGATTGAGGGTTATGGGAAGATATTCCTAAAGTTGACTTCCGACAAGGTGTTAACGCTCAACAACGTTCTTCATATTCCTACTATAGAAAGAATTTAGTTTCAACTTGTTTACTTGTTAAGAATGTATTCAAATGTGTATTTGTATCTGACAAAGTTGTTGTAAGAAAGAATGAAATGTACGTTGGAAAGGGCTACCTCACAGAGGGTCTTTTCAAACTCAATGTAATGGTTGTTGATAGTATTAATAAAATTTCAGCTTCTTCTTATTTATTCGAGTCAAATGATATATGGCATATTCATTTAGGACATGTCAATTACAAACCTTGCGGAAGTTAATTAATTTAGAAGTATTATCTAGATTTGAGTGTAATAAATCAAAATGTCAAATATGTGTTGAATCTAAGTTTGTAGAACATCCTTATAAGTCTGTTGAAAGAAATTCAAATCCTTTAGACTTAATTCATACTGATATTTTGTGATATGAAGTCAACACCATCTCAAGGTGGGAAAAAGTATTTTATAATTTTTATTAACGATTGTACTCGATACTGTTATGTTTATTTGCTTAATAGTAAGTATGAAGTAATTGAAGCATTTAAGCAATACAAGAATGAAGTGGAGAATCAATTGAGTAAAAATATCAAAATGATTAGAAGTGATAGGGGTGGAGAATATGAATCTATGTTTGCAGAAATATGTTTGGAACATGGAGTTATTCATAAAACTACTGCCCCCTACACACCTCAATCCAATGGAATTGCAGAAAGGAAAAATCGGGCATTAAAAAAATGATGAATTCTTTATTAATAAGTTTCGGGTTACCGTAAAGTTTGTGGGGGAAGGCTATCCTTACAGCTAACCGAATACTCAATAGAGTACCCCACAGCAAAACGCAATCTATTTCATATGAAAAATGGAAAGGAAGAAAACCCAACTTGAAATATTTCAAAGTGTGGGGATGTTTAGCAAAGGTACAAGTACCTTTACCTAAAAGGGTAAAAATCGGACCAAAAACTGTGGATTGTGTTTTCATTGGATATGCTACAAACAGTAAAGCATGTTGGTTTTTGGTTCATAAATCTGATAATCCCAAAATTCATGTTAATACGGTAATTGAATCAGATAATGTTAAATTCTTTGAAAGCATCTATTCGTATAAAACTGAATGCGAGTTGTTAAGTGAAAGATCTAAATGACCACGGGAAGAACCAAAGGAAAATACTCCAAGTAATGAAGATCCAAGGTGTAGTAAACGTCAAAGAACATCTACTTCCTTTTGGACTAGATTTTGTGACATTCTTCCTTGAAAATGAGCCTCAAACATTCAAAGCAGCTATGTCGTCTTCTAATTTAGCATTTTTGAAAGAGGCAGTCAATAGTGAGATTCAATTAATTTTGGATAACAATACATGGGAATTGGTTGATCTTCCTCCAGGAAATAAGCCTTTAGGTTCGAAATGGATCTTTAAACGGAAAATGAAAGTTGATGCCATTATTGACAAATATAAGTCAAGACTTGTTGTCAAAGGTTACAGACAAAAGGAAGGCCTTAATTACTTTGACACTTACTCGCCAGTAACGAGGATAACATCTATTAGGGTGTTAGTGGCACCGACATCCGTATATGGTCTTGAAATCCATCAAATGGATGTTAAAATAACTTTTTTAAATGGAGAATTGGAGGAAGAGATTTACATGAAACAACTTGAGGGTTTTGTTGTTTCGGGGAAAGAAAACAAAGTGTGCAAACTGGTTAAGTCTCTTTATGGACTTAAACAAGAACCCAAACAATGGCATGCCAAAATTTGACCAAACAATGTTGGCAAGAGGGTTTAAAATCAATGAGTCTGACAAATGTGTTTACATTAAAAACACTCCAGGTCATGAAGTTATTGTTTGTTTATATGTTGATGACATGTTGATAATGAGAAAAAATATGGTAGATATAAATGCTACTAAGAGCATGTTGACTAGAAAATTCGACATGAAAGACTTAGGAGTTGCTGATATGATCTTAGGAATCAGAATTTACAAGACTCCACAAGGTCTGGCATTATCACAATCTCACTACATTGAAACAGTACTTGACAAGTTCAAGTATTTGGATTTCAAGATTGCCAAGACTCCAATTGACGTGAGTTATGCACTTCACAAGAATGAAGGTGAAAGTGACTCACAACTGAATTACGCAAGAGTATTGAGAAATTTGATGTATATCATGAATTGTACGCGACCAAATATAGCATGTGCTATTAGCAAACTGGGTCGGTTTATAACTAATCCCAATCAAATACATTGGATGGCAATAAAACGAGTTTTGGGGTATTTGAAACATGCCCAAAATTATGCTTTGCATTATAACAAATATCCCTCCATGATCGAGGGATATAGCGATGCAAATTGGATAACCGGATCATCTGAAGTTAAATCCACGAGTGGATATGTTTTCACAATTGGGGGTGGAGCAGTCTCTTGGAAGTCATCCAAAAAAACGTGCATCGCCCGCTCTACAATGGAATCTGAATTCATAGCTTTAGAAAAGGCCGGTGAAGAAGCTGAATGGTTTCGGAATTTCTTAGAAGATATTCCATGTTGGCCCAAACCTTTGGCACCTATATGTATACATTATGATAGTCAAGCGGCAATAAGCAGGGCAGGGAGCGCTATGTATAACGCAAATCTCATCACATTCGATGGAGACACAGTACCATTAGACAACTACTCTCTAGTGGTATTATCATGATTAACTACATAAAGTCAAGAGATAACATGTCAGATCCACTTACAAAAGGCCTATCCAGAGAGGCAATTGAAAGATCATCGAAGGGAATGAGGTTAAAGCCTAGGACAAGTCATCATGGTGGTAACTCTACTTAGCAGACTGGAGATCCCAAGATCTAGGTTCAAAGAGATCAAACAAAGTTATGAATGACTGTTCAACATTGTTAAATAACTCAACCCATTCTCGTGATTAAGACAATGTTCAGAAAATAGGGTAAAACATTAAGGCTTTTTGATGAGTCAATAAAGCTTAAAGCTTTTTAATGATTTGCTAAGTCTGGCAGAAAATGTTCTGATAGTGTGTCTATAAGATTACACAATAAGAAATCACATATGTGAATGTGAAGTGTAACCCGCTTCAAGGGGAATGAAAGTAAAGGCCCATTCTCTAAGCATTCATGAAACCAGACGGTGTTCATGGCTGAAACAAACACAACCGTGAGAACCATGATTGCTAAGGGTTGATTGTGTGACTTATGTTGTCTAGGTATAAAACAAAGCTCGGCGGTTCAAATATATAAAATCTACCGATTGACTAAGTATATCCGATATACGTTCACTACGGAAAGTTCAAAGGGAAACCTAGTTATCCAGATACAATTAATCCTTGCATGTAAATCACACACTCGTCCGTGCATTCCTTTGTCTTATAGCCATTTCCCATTCATGTGGGGTATTGTTGGGATTAAATGATTGGTGAATGAAAAATTGAGGGAAGAAAATGGAGGGAAAGTGAGCTCTCTTTTGCTTTAGAAAGAGCAAAGTGTCCCTCATTGGTGGTGGAAAGAAAAGTGAATGTGCTTATATTGAGAAAACACTTATCTTGGTGTTAAATGGGTTGGAAAAAAAGTATCACGACCCAAAACTCACTAGTCGTGATATCACCTAACTCGACCCGCTAGGTAAGTCAACTAACAGACAATACAATCCAAATGAAATTATAGGAAAATAGTGAAGAATTATCTGGACATTTACAAATTAACCCAAGAACTGGTAGTACAAATCATGAGCTTCTAAGACTTAGAATTTACAAAGATGATATAAATAATTACATGATCTGTTTGAAAGCTACATAAATAGATTAACAAAATCTAAAGCCACCAAGGACAAGTGGCAGCTATATCCTGAATGCACGAACATCTTCAGGGTCAACTCCCAACATTACCAGCAGCTCCGCTCCAAACGTCTGCACGCAAGGTGCAGAAGTATAGTATGAGTACAACCGACCCCATGTACCTAGTAAGTATTTTGTCTAACCTCGTCGAAGTAGTGATGGGATTTTAAGTAAAAAGATGCTCACGAATAAACATCTATACCGAAATCTAGCAATAGAAATATACTACAGTATAACTGTGATGACCCAAAATGTCATCCTTAAATTTAATAAGTAATTCTATGTTCTAAGACCTTGAAAAGTATCATTTATCATTCCTCGACTTACGTGCGTAGTCCGTACATTTTTCGGAAAATTTTTATGTGAAAAATGGATTAAAATGGGAAATAGAGCTTTAAAACTCAACTAAGTTGACTTTGGTCAACATTTTGAGAAAACGGACCCGAATCAGTGTTTTAAACATTCCGGTAGGTCCGTATCATGATTTGAAACTTGGGTGTATGCCCGGAATCGAATTCCGAGGTCCCTAGCCCGAGTTATGGAATTTTGATGAAAACTTAA
>AWOL01S0025227.1:0-19964 GCA_000715115.1 Nicotiana otophora
TCGAGAAAATTAAGCTTATACAGGAAAGGCTATTAGCAACTCAAAGCCGTCAGAAGTCTTATGCGGATAATTGCCGGCGAGAATTGGAGTTTCAGATTAATGACTGGGTATTCCTAAAGGTATCACAAATAAATGGTGTCATGAGGTTTGGTAAGAAAGGAATAATTAGCCCTCGATACATTGGACAATATAGGGTCATACACAAGGTAGGCCAGGTAGCATATGAGTTGGACTTGACTTTGTACTTGGAACCTGTACATCTAGTCTTTCATGTGTCTATCCTCCGTAAATGTATCAAAGATCCATCCAGAATGGTGTCAGTTGACGATGTTTAGGTCACAAAGCAGCTATCATATGAAGAAACTCCCATTGCCATATTAGACAGACATGTATGGAGATTGATAACTACAGACGTGGCTTGGGTAAAAGTACTTTGGAGAAACAACAATGAGGAAGACATGACTTGGGAGGCCGAGGTAGACATGAAGTCTAGATATCCGTACATAATTCCTCCTCCAGAGAAGGGTCCGACTGAGACATCACAAACTTAAGGTACGTGTATGGATTCTTATGTTAGTTTTTGTCATTGGTCGTGTAAGGCCATTGTCATTATTGATGGTTGTGGTCCTATGTGGCGTTGAATTATTGAGTTCTTCAGGAAGAGTTTGTAGTAGTATTGTTACGAAGGCGACTCTGCCAAAGTTATATAGCTCCCGGGAATATAAACATTCGAGGACGAATGTTTCTAAGGGGTGAAGGATGTTACATCTCGTGTTTTTGTATGTTAAAGTTTCACCTTCAGTTAATCGACATAGACTCAAGGATGCGATTATCTCGAGGTTAACGTATTTATGCTATTTATAAAAAGCGATAAGTAAGTTCCATGAAGGGTAAAAGATATAGGAATTAAAGAAAATGAGTTTCATTAAAGGTTGCCGATTTGGGGACAAAATATGATCCTAGCGATAATACCTGATATTTATGGACTAGTACTATACAAGGTACCATATGACCGTGATAGTATGATGTATAAGGTATGTTAAAAATGAGTAGAACTTTAAGTAATGTGAGACAATTCTTAATTATGCGGGTAATTGGTTAATTATCGGATAACGGGACATTACGTAGTTAATTAATAAATTATAAGATAAAGATTAAAACACCCCCCCCCCCCAATAACGTGGGAGCAAGCCACTTCTTGAGAACATGACTATTAGTTATCTTTGGTTAGGTGGCAAGTAACATGTCAAGAACAAAGACACCTTTTTCTTATGATTTAAATACAAACACTTGTAAGTAAGGTGGTAAGTACAAAACCTTTCATTTCTATTATTTGAATACAAATGACTTCATATCAGAACATAGCAACACTTGACTTCATAACAGAATGTTAGCAATTCTTACAATTCAAGTTCCTAAGAAGACATTGACAACGAGATTTCTTCAACCAAATCCAACGAAGAATTATTAGAATCTTAACAACGTAAAAATTTTGCGATTCTAAAAGAGTACGGTGCAACCCTTTCCAAGAATATCATACGGATTTTACCCTACTCCAGGTATGTTAAGGCTAACTCTTCTTTCATTTTGACATGATCCAAACTATACAGAAGAAATGCAAACGCACAGTTTTCATAAACGACTCTATTCATAGAAATACTAGGGGTCTCTGTGTCCTTGATTCCCCATGTGACATATTATTATATCTTCTGTTCATGGGTCTCAGAATAATACGCAGTTGACAAAAGTTTATTCGAATGGAATATTGTGATTATTAACATATTTTCTTGCATTTAATTCATTTATACATATACATTGACCCATGACCAGATGGCGTTATATACGCATATTTATATGTATATGTATATATATGTATATGGGATATGGGAAAAAGGTTACGGCGTTATATACGCACCACCACTTGATCAGTTGGTATATGTTGCCCACAGTGGATGAGGCGCTATGATGGGATACCCTCAGAGGCTTGATGATATTATGTACACCTATACCTATGCATGATACGACATTTATATGAACGTGCATGACATTATAAATGTTTCAGGAATTACAAAGTTATTCAGACTTACAGATGGATTTCTTTATTCCATGTTTCATCTATGTCTTTTATGTATTGATTTTCATGCCGTACATACTCATTACATTATTTGTACTGACGCCTTATTTCCCGTCGCCTGCATTTCATGCCCGCAGGTATAGATAGGCAAGCCGACGGTTCCCCTTTTTAAGATCGTTGATCAGCGAGAGTTCGCGTGCTCCACTGGATCCGGAGCTGCTTTTGATTTTGGTACGATATTCTTGTATATATATATATATATCGGTATGACGTGGCTCAGTCCTGTCTTTGTAGAGTTGTATTTCTATTAGAGGTTTGTAGACAGTTTGTGTAGTTGGATGATATGTGGCCTTGTCGTCTTTTAGTTTTGGGGATTTAGTTGTCTATAGCACCCTTGTCGGCTTGCCCACTATGTTCTACATGTATATGTTCATTCGTCTTTTGGATAGATTTCCCTCACTTATGTTATTCACATCTATCACTTAGATGCATGCATAAGGATGTTCGACACATAGGATTCGGGCACCGGTCGCGACACATCGATTTGGGTCGTGACAAAATCTGTGGTGGTTCAAAGATCCTTTCACAAGTCAGTGCCCATGAAATATTGAATGTTCCTATTAATCATGCCTTGAGGATCCAACAGAATACTACCAGGTGCTTAAAAAGAAAAAGTGCAATTCATCTGCAGAATGTCTTCGAGAAAGGTATGAAAAAGGCGACCCATGAGTTGGCTTGTTCAGCCACCCAGGTAAGTCTGAATAACTATTCCGCTATAACCCTCAGGAATGGCCAAAATTGCTAGAGAAAAATAAATAGCTAATAACCCCTGGTTGGGAAGATGACAAGGCAACTGCTTTTCCCAACAATCCTAATGTACTAATGTATATCCTTGTTAGTGCCGTCTATATACATGATTTTTCACCTATTGAGCATTTCATTAAAGATGGTGCAGATCATGCCCCAACGATCCCCTAAAAAAATGTTATTTTTCCCTCAGGAGAAAAACCACCATCTAGTGACATTGAAGCAACAATCAATTGGAAGTCCGAAAATTCTATTTCTCAAAAAAGAATCTTGTAACACCCCCACCTTGGGAGGTGCTACCGACACATGATGCCCGAAGGCCCATGAGAACAAACGTCAGTTCTTACATTCTTTTTATCCATAAAATCTGGCCATTGAGGCCTCCAAATATTAGCACTATAATTAACATGTGGATAACTATTGAGAAAAATAAACATTAGCATTTAATACATGACCATCACTGTCACTAGCACATCCATACCCAGCCATAACATGCAATCAAATACTAACACTAGCATGCAAGCCTCTAAGAGTATCAAAAGAAATATATATATTACACCACTTGGTCGGGACAGGGCTCCACCGTACCCATAACGTTCATGACATCTGCTTCAGTACCTATTGACTGTTGAACATTTACTCCAAAAGAGTGGAGAGCAACAACCTATAAACTTGAACAACACCCTATTGGGGAGGGACGCCACCGGGTCTATTTTCACCTGTGGTCATGAACACAATGCACAAAATAAAAAGGCGTCAGTATGAAAAATGTACCGAGTATATAAAGCTAAGAAAGCATATAAATTAGAGTCATAGTATAGGAAACATGATCTCATGGTCTCAACCTGGGTACCGAGGACAACCACCGGGGGCATGAACAATAGAAGCCATAACATATAAAGATGCAACGATACAAAGGAGTAGGCACCCTTCTGAATCTTTACATTAAATACAATATAGATTTATTTAACCCTGCGTTGGGTCATATTACTTTACATCGCACAGGACTCAGTAAGATTAATTTCCTTTATCACATCAAACCTAACCTCATAAGGTCTCGGTCGTACCCCACCGTGTAAGGAATCGATCATACCCGGTAATGCAAAGGCTTGGTAATGTCATAGAGAGCTCGGGTCGTACCATGCCACACAAGGTCTCGATTGTACCAGACCATGTAAGGGATCGTTAGCATTTCACATCATACCCAATTGATCAGTGGTTGCACAATAGGTGTCGTACACGACTATCTATAATGCAACTCGCTTAAAATAGATACATCTTCATATGTGGTGATTTGCAGAATCAACTCCAATAGATATTAAGTTTAACCTCAAAATGAACCATGCTTCCCGATCACAGGATACCAACTTGGAACAATTTAAACATTAATAGGAATGCTATCGGCAAGAATATACAAGGACGGAACAATATTATTTAGAGGGGCATAGAAAGTTACCCTACATACCTTGTTGAAGCGCTAGCTACGCTTCTAAGATGATCAACTCTGCCTTCAATGAATCCCCAAAGTCGATGCAACTACATAATAACTATTACAACGATGATTACATACTCCTTCACACAAAATATTGCAAGATTCAAACTCATCTTCGACTTCTCCTTTACTCGTTTAGAAATCCAAAAGGGGAATTAAGAGTAGTTTTAGAGAACAAGTGTTGGTGATACTTCTTGAAGATGAGAGGGAATGAGCCTTACTGCCTTTTTATACCAACATATAAATCTACATCGGGTCCTCATGCAAAATGGACCACCCCGCGCTGGTTACAATACCAGGTGGGACACCTGGCGTAAGCTTGCGGAATCATGTAACCCCCCTTCCCTTCACATATGTCGTTGGCTGACTGTCCATGTTTGAGACCAAACTTACCAAGATTTATTTACGTTTGAGGTGTAACATCATCTCCCCCTTTGGAACAGTCGTCCTCGAATGTTGGATCATAACCCATCTTGATTACCTCATTATTGCCTCTCATAGCTTGGAAAAATTTTGGGTGTGTAGATTTCATTTTTTCTTTCGTTTTCCACATCATTGCTTCCTTACTATTGTTCTACAAATAACTTTAACTGAAGCCACTTCTTTAGTTTGCAGCTTTCGGACATAACGATCTAGAATGGCTACCAGAACTTCTTCGTATGATAGATCTCATGCAACTTTAATATGCAAGAAGGGTGATACGCAATGGATCACTTAAACACATGTCGATCATAGATACATGAAATACCGGATGCACTGCCTCCAATTTCGGGGGAAACTCCAACTTATAATCCACTTGACCGACCTTCCTGTATGATTTGATATGGTCTGATATATCAGGGGATGAGTTTGCCTCTTTTGCCAAACCTCATCAACTTTCATAGGTGACACCTTCAAGAACACCTAGTCTCCTATAGCGAACTCCAAATCTTGCCGCCGACTATCTTAGTAAGATTTTTGCCTGATCTGAGTGGTCAATAATCGATTTCGAATTGCCTTCACTTTTTCCCTAGCTTGTTGCCCCAACTCAGGGCCTGATAACTTTGTTTCACCAACTTCTAACCATCCAATAGGAGATATACACATTCATTTGTGTAAGGCCTCATATGGTGCCACCCCAATGCTGGCATGGTAGCTATTTTTGTAAGAAAAAATGATGAGTGATATACAATCCTCCTAATCACTCTTGAAGTCCATAACATTGGCCCGTAACATGTCCTCGAGCGTTAGAATAGTTCGCTCGGCCTGGCCATGGGTGTTTTGGATGTGAAGTTGTATTGAGGTTGATCCTTGTAACTAACCCTTGGTGGAATGATTTCTAATAATTAGTTGTGAACAAAGCACCTCTATCTGATATGATAGAAACTAGGACCCAATGAAGTTGAATTATTTCCTTAATATATAACATAGCATATTCTTCAGGCGAGAAAGTAGTTTTGGCTGGAAACTTGTTAGCTGACATGGTGAGTCGATCCACGATAATCAAAATTTAATCAAACCCTTGAGGTGATCAGGATAATATGGTAATGAAATCCATGTTGATCGCTTCTTATTTCTAGGTCACAACTTCCATGTATCGCATCAACCCTGCCGATTTTGGATGTTCAATCTTAACTTGTTGGAAATTTGGACACGAGTGACATACCCAGCAATGTACCTCTTCATGTTGTTCAACCAGTATAACTGTCAAAGATCGTGGTACGTCTTGGTTGACATCAGATGAATGAAATACCGAGATTCGTTAATCTTTGTCATGATATTCTCTCTGAGTCCTCCGAAATTAGGTATACATAGCCGGTCATTGTGTCTAAGGGCCTCATCTTTAGATAGCCCGAAGGCTTACTTCTTTTGAAAGGGTATGCTTCCTCTTATTTACGCCAAGGATGGATCTTCAAATTGTCGCACCTTTACTTCGGCCACTAACAAGGAATCGACAGTATTTAGAACTGTGATTCCTCCGTTACCGGCGTCAAGCAAATGTACACTTATACATCTCCAATTTCTGCTCTTCCACATACCGCAGGATGACCATAGACATCTGACTTAATGCATCATCCACCACGTTTGCCTTCCTAGGCTGGTATAGTATATCAACATCAGAGTCCTTTAATACATCGAGTCACTTTCATTGCCTTAAGTTCAACTCCTTTTGCTTGAATATGCCCTGCAAGCTCTTGTGATCCGTGAATATGTTAACATGACCTCCGTATAGATAGTGACGCCATATCTTCAGAGCAAAAATGATAGCTACTAGCTCCAGGTCACGAGTCAGATGATTGTTTCTCATGTTTCCTCAGCTACCTTGAATCATATGCATTCACTTTCCCGTGTTGCATTAGTACGCTGCCTAAGCCCACTATGTTGTGGAATCAAAGTATATGACATACCCCTCGGGTCCCTCAGGAAGAGTTAATACTGGCCCCGAGGTTAACATATCCTTTAACTCCTGGAAACTCTTCTCACATCCATCAGTCCACCGAATGTTGTCTTCCTTATGCATCAATTTCGTCAAAGAAGCTGATATTGATGAGAAATTCTCAACAAACATTCAGTAGTAACCATCCAAGCCAAGGAAGTTGCATACCTTGGTATGGGTTATAGGCCTTAGCCAATTCTTTCTTAGCTTCAGCTTTTTGACTATCAACTTATGTACCCTCACCGGAAGTATGCGTAAAACCATTTGACTATCAACCACTGAGTTCAACCAGAACTCATACTTGGAAAATATGGGTACAAATTATAATCCCGAAGTATGCGTAAAACCATTCGCAAATGCTCTCCATGCTCCGCATCTATTCGAAAATATACCATTATATCATCTATGAACATGATCACAAAAATATCCAAATACCTCTTGAACACTCGAGTCATCAAATCCATGAAGGCCGCTGGTGCATTGGTTACGCCACATGGCATAACGAGACATATTTAGTGGATATATCTGATCCGAAAGGATGTCTTTAGAACATCTTATTCATTGATCCTTAGCTGATGATATCTACATCTGAGATCGATCTTCGCAAAATACTTAGATACCTTGCAATTGATCAATCAATATAATCGATCCTTGGAAGTGAATTCTTTCTCTTGTTGGTCACAATATTTAGATGTCGATAATCAATACACATCCTTAATGAAGAATCATTCTTTCGAACAAATAGCACTTAGGCTCCCCACGGCGAAATGAGGGTCGAATGAAGCCCTTATCAAGAAGTTCTTTCAACTAGTCTGTTAACCTTAAAACTCTACATGAGCCATTCTTTATGGATGAATAGATATAGGCTGAATATCATGTGGCACATCGATAGAAAACTCAATCTCCCTCTCAGGTGGAATGCCTGGGAGCTCATCCGGGAACACATCAGGAAATTCACTAACGACCAAAACCGATTGAAGGGTGGGATGCTTCGCCTCTGCATCTTGTACCCATACCATATGAAAGAAACATCCTTTCATGATACTCTATCGGGCCCTAAGGTAAGAAATAAGCTTCCCTTATGGCTCTACGACATTGCCATTCCATTCGATAACGGGCTCTCCCAGAAAGTTAAATACTTTACTCCAACAAACTACTATGGAATAAGAAAAGGCCAACCAATCAATAATGACATTAAATTCTACCATTTTTAATTCATTCAAATCGGCCAAGGTGAGGTGATCATAAATCATCATATCGCGATATCGATACACTCTCCTAAATATCACGGACATGCCCACTGGCGTGGACACATCAAACGGATATCATAGCAATACATACTTTACAATATTAACCAGCAACAAATGGATTAATATTCGATAGGGTAGAACCTATCTACCAAAGCATATACACTAATTAAAAATGCGGATAATATACCTATCACTGCGTTTGGTGAAGTCTCTAAATTCTGACATCCTGGCAACACATAGATGTGATTTTCTTATTGTCCACCTGCGCTGGACATGGGCATTCCACCTCTACCTCTATCCCTTCCCATCGGCAGTCGTATACCTTACTCACGAGGATGTGCTGCTGATAAAGAGGCTGCTACCGATCCCGTAGGCGGTATCATGCCACCCAGATTTCTTATTCGGCAAAAGCGCATGATGTGATCAGGCTGCCCGCATGAGAAACACATATTCAAACCCTGACAGCAATGCCCAAAATCACTCCTACAACATTGACACAACATGGCTTCAAAGGTTGCATATTACTACTATCCCCACTATTCTGCAAACTCTGCCCTTGAAAATTCTGGCCTTGACCTAAATAAATGGCCCGTTCATAAAATTGGCTATAAAACTATGATAGAATGCTAGTCTTTGAGTGAGGTGACTGCCGATGCAATGGTGACCTAAACTGCCTCGAAATTCTCCTGTATCTCTTGTGGACCGGGCCATTTTAGATTGACCCTGGTCGTGATCTCGAGCAACTTGTTGTAGCCTCTTGTGATCCACTAAGTTTTGTGCACAGTCCTGAATAGGAGCAATATCCGTAATTAGGTTCAAGAAAGTTGTAGTAACCACAACAAGAATCTCATTGAAAGTGGAATGTTAATTTTGTTCAGCATCCTTGAATCTTCTACTAGCGTAACCACGTATTTTTTATTGGCCTTATTCTTATTCAAAAATAATTGCGCTCTAATATTCATTGTTGGCATATGTCTAAAATATTTTCTTTCCATTGGAGGGAATGTGCAAAGATTTGACACTTTAGGGCAACTCTTTTATTTTTCTAACTGCATTATTTTGTTCCTTGCCCCATGGCTGGGCATTTTTGTTCAACATTTTTGTGAGAGGAGAAATATATGTTGAAACATTAGGAACTGAATCTCTCACATAATTTATTATTCCCAAACAATATGAGATTTGATTTGATATGAACCCAGTAGGAAGGAACTTGAGAATTATGAGGACCTAGGTGTATTCTCCATATGAAACATGCATGCCCAAACAATAAATTCCTTGTTTTGCAGAACCATTATTTTGGCTGAAAGCATGATGCCATTTTTTTGCACTAAAGATTCAAAATGATTGACCAAAATTAAGTGTTCCTCCCAAGTATCCTTGAAAAATAAATTATAATCAATGTAAATAAGTGAAATATTTTTATATTGGCCTTTTTAAACAAAGATGGATCATTTTTTAAACTAAAAGGCATGACTTTCCACTAAAAATGGTGATCGGGAATGACAAAACTAGTTTTTTCCCGATCATTCGAGTGGATTCGCAATGCCAAAGGCATGATTTGGGATCAAGCCTAGAAAAATAATTTGCTTTGGTAAGTTGGGAGAAAAAGGATGAGCTTATTTGGCATGGGAAAGTTGTCATCAAAAGAATTGATTGAGTGGCTGATAATTAATTACCAATCTCAATTTACCTCTTGTTTGCTCGGCTTGTTTGTTGACATAAAGTGCTCCGCACGCCCATTGTAAATTTGATGGCTCGATGAGATCAAAATCCACTAGCTCCTGACACTCAGTTTTTGCAAGCTGAAGGTGGTCGGGATTCATAACGAAGTGACTTGCCTTTGCAGAATTGATACTCTCATATTTCTTTGAAGCCAGCTTGATGAAGAATTCTTCATTTTTCCATAAAGGATTGTCATATTTTGTTAAGAATTCAGTGTGAGATGCTACACAGGAGTGTTGTGTGGTTTGTGAATGCTATCCCATTGCCTTTGATCTGGAGTTTGTCTTGCAAAACCATGTAAATGTCAAAATCAATAACCAAATCCTTACCTGGGACATGTCACATAATAAATGCTATCTTGTACTTCAGTCCTGGAATAATTCAATGGTGATCGAGTGCTTGGTAATAACGGTTGTGGTCAAAATTCCATTAGAGGCGGTGTTTCAATTCTTGAAGTACGACACCCAATACTCATCTGGAATGACTGTATGATAATGTGTGAGGAGTATGCTCCCGTGTCAAATAAAAGCTATGACATGTGTTGGTTTGTCCCACTTGGATGTATAGACTTTGAATTCTACTTGCGGGATCACCGTGATGTTGTGGATCTCTTCCCATGTATTGGTTTGTACCACTTTGATGCATAGACTTTGATTTCTGCTTGCGAGATCACCATGATGCTATGGATCTCTTCTTTCACCTTTGCCTTTGGTTATGAAATTTAGTAATGATCATCACCATATTCCTCATAAACATCCAAGGAAAAGAGCGTCTCTTTTGTGGGCTTATCTTCAAGTGAGAAAACAAATTCAAGATAGTCATCATCACTAAAATGAATGCTTGTGTAATCTATAATTTGAAAGAGAATTCTGATAGTCTGCTTGGACTGCGAGCAGTTTTGCGCAAACTTTCCTATTTTGTTACAAATAAAACATGCTTTATTTCTCCTTGCACTGCCCGATCTTCTCCTTCTGAAGTATTTTGTTTTCCTTCTGAACCTAGACATGTCGCCTGAGTATTTAGGCAACCCAAATCCTTTGAACTTCTTCCTAGGCGCCTGGAACGAGCAATGTTTCTTTCTTGTGATTAAAATCTTACCTCACGCAAGCTCTATAAAGTGTTAGATCATTCTTCATTATCTGTTTTGTTGTGGCAGAATCATATCTCTGTTGTGGAATGGTCTTATCAGCCATCCCATCTTTAAAATCATTAACTTCGGAGACATCTGGCTCCCTGGGCTGATTCATGAAAATAGACGGAAGTTCTTATTTCGAGGAATCTTAGCAGGAATCAGTACTTACCTCAGAACTATCCTCATGTACTACCCATATTTAATTACATAGTACAACTTGTGTAAAACAAGTGCAACTGACATAAAAGTTTTACAATGCAAGACCCTTATTTGGCTAATAGACAAAACATAAAAGCATGATCATGAACTAGAAAACAAATTGCATGGCCTTATATATTAGAATTGGTTTTGACAATACATGGACGATGGCAAAATGACCCATGAATAGTATTTGCATGGCATTGGTTTTGGGTAAATTTATTGCTTGACATGGATGACTTTTCTTTGATGACATAAGGGGCCCTTGAATAGTATTTGGATGGCATAGAACTTGGGGAAATTTATGGCTTGACATGGGTAGGAAGATTAATCGATACAGTTCAATTTTATGGTAACTTTGTGTTGGTTAAAGTGGCTAGAAAGTGAAGAACTTGTGCAGATATTTCGGTTTTTTCATAGTAGTTTCTTATGGGGTAGAGTGGTGAAAGGGATGAAAAAGGTGTGCATATTTTTGTTTCCTCAAATGGGTACTTACCTAGGGGGTTAAGAGGTGAAAATTATTTTAGACACTTGTGCAGTTTTTAGTTTAGAAAAAAGGGGGATTATGGAAGGGGAGTTGGCTAAAAAGGTTTAGAAGACTTATGCAAATTATTTCTTGGCTCATGATTATGCATTATGCTTGTCTTTTAACCCTTCTAGCCTTCACTTTTCAGCTCTTGTGAAATATATCTTTGCGTGCGAATAATTTTCTTATATATTTCCTGTTCTTTTAACTTTCTTCTTTAGCAACGAAGTACCGATATTCCCCATTTACATTGATCTTAGCAATTTTTGTTGGACAAATATCATAGGTATCTGGTGAGTCTTTAGGCATTTTGTTTTATCTCATAAGTGATATCTTAACATTTTTCCAATGGAAGTGGGTGGATGAATAATTCAATCTTCCTTCCTCTCATGGCCATATATCCTCCCGAAGGCTCTTATTTTGCTAAAACATTAGCCTATGAGCTCTAACGTGCTCCTTTTCCATTCCTTTGACTGTGACTAGATAATGAAAAACAAATGACATCGTAGGCATGAGATCGTGGTATTGATGGCAGAGATACCAAGTGAACCATAAGAGATCCTTTGGAAACTTCTTGGCCTATGCTATGAACACATGGCATAGTGAATATTCCGAATTATCACCTAAAGGTGCTTGTATGGATCCTCCTTAGTTTCAAAAAACCTAGAGTTCATAAACACTTTTCGCCCTAATAAGATGGACGAATCAATAGGATCTGAAAAATTAAACAACTCCGACGGGTGATGTAATGATGTAAGTGAAATAATGATGTTGTAAGTAGTTGAATGTAATTGTGAAGTGATATATTTTGTGAAAGGTTATGAGATGAATGTATTTGTACTTATGTTTCCAACGTGTTATAAGCTCTTATGCCCTCATGAGGAGAGGCTATGGTGTTCCTAAATGTTTTAAATGTTCTTGATGTCCTATGATCAGCCATGACAAGTAGAAGCAAGTGATGGTATGGACATGCAATGCGGCCGTTTGCCAAAATGAGAATTATGAGGTGTTGTATGTCCCTATGGTTTCAATCATAGTATGTATACTACCAAGATAATTAATGTAAATGACTTCGATGTTAAGTCCCCAAGAAATATGAACTTAGCTAATGACCTTAAGATGACAAAAGAGTATATAATGAAGTGGAAGAGGGGTGTCCTATGCTAAGTGACTATAAATCTTATGGATAATGTATTTGGGTTGTGTGCCATTGAAATTGACTTATTCATTTACCATACGTGAGCTAACGTAATTAGTTGTTTTCTTCCATGATGAGCATGAACACGAACATGAAGTGTTCAAATGATCCAGGAACTTACGACCTTAAACGTAGCGCTAGTCAGGTCACATTGGGTTTATATATGGTCATGTGAATAATGATGTGTTATGATCCTATGGATGGTCTATGAAACACATAGGTGCATAATATGAATAAACCCTCTTGACGGTCTATGAAACGCATAGGTGTATTATATTATGTATGTGAATCCTATGGACGGTCAATGTAACACATAGGTGTATAATATGATATGTGAACACTATAGACGGTCTATGAGACGCACATGTGTATAATATGATATGTAATCCTATGGACGGTCAATGAAATGCATAGGTGTATTGTGTAAGGAACACTATGGACGATCTATGAAACACATAGGTGTTGTGTAATGTAATATGTGACCCTATTGATGGGCTATGAAATTCATAGGTGTATAATGGTATAGGTGAACCCTGTGGATGGGCTATGAAATGCATAAGTATATAATATGGTAGGTGATCCTATGGACAGAATATGAAATGCATAGGTGTATGATATGTGAATACTGTGAACAGTCTAAGAAACACACAGGTGTATTGTGTAAGTAAACAATGTGAATGGTCTATGAAACGCACATGTATATTTGTATTGCATACGTATACACAAGTGTATTGTGTAAGTAAACACTATGAATGGTCTATGAAACGCACATGTGTATTATGTAAGTAATCAATGGGAACGGTCTATGAAACGCACAGGTGCAATGTATAGGTGTATGATAAGAGGGGGATATGGATGGTCTAGTGAGACGCATTGTTAACGCAGACATTAGGTGCCACTTTCATTGGCCTTGTTTGTATATGTTGTTTCAATTACTTTATATTATGTATTCCTCGCATAGTTCATATGGCTTCGTTAATCCTAAAAGAAGTTTAGAATGATGTAAGCATAACGAGACTTGTAATGTGAATCTACGGGATATTTTGTAGTTCTTGATTTACTTCGTATGCCTCTTATTTGAATTACCATGATTTCATATGTTGTTCTGTTTGCCTTACATGTGAGTACTATTCCACATGTACTCACGTCCCGTTTGCTAGGGCGCTGCATTTTTTAACGGATGCATGTATATTTTTACTGGATTATATGGATATTTGATAGGGATCTTTTGCACAACAGATTATAATTAGCCTGCTACATTTCTAGTGGGTATTCGAGAGTAGTTGGTTTTATGTACTTAGGTATCTATTGCCATAGAATCTCCATGTATAATGTGGGTCATATACTTAAGTTTTGAGTTTCGCCACGTATTTATGTTCACAGATATTTATGAAACTATCTACCCATCATGAGAGAAAAAGAAAAAAACATTTATGGGCCATTGAGACAAATGTATTCAATATGAAAGTCAAGATCTAATTATTTTTTGATAAATCATGCATGAGTTATGATGAGAGGTTGATGTAATGTAGGCTTGCTCGACTGGGTTTACTCGGTTGAGTGCCTGACACGCTCCCCAAGTTCGGCGCATGACACTAATCCACCGAGGTTACTCTTTATACTTAATGGGTACTATTGTGGTATACTCATACTATGCTTCGGTATATTTGTGTGCCGCTCCAGGTACCTTTGAGCATGTCGAACGTTAGATAGGGTTTGTGATCTGCTACGGAGACTTCAAGGTATATCTACCACTGTGCTCGCAGGACTCATAGTCACAATCTGATATTATCTTTACTATTGTTTATCATCATCTCAAACCGGTATTGTATTTAGAGATTCTAGTGTATTTCAGCATATCTTATGACTCTGTACTACCGGTTTTGGGGATTATATAACTATTGCCCCATTTTAGCGATGTTATTTCTTTCATCAGTTAAATGTTTATTTAGTTGAGCTAGTTATTTTTATTAAAAGTTATCATGTTTTTGGCTTACCTTGTCTTAGAGACTAGGTTCCATCACAATTCCTAAGGTGCACTTTGGGGTCGTGACAAATTGGTATTAAAGCTCTATGTTCATAGGTGCTACGAGTCATAAGCCAGTTTAGTAGAGTCTTGCCGATTAGTATAGATACGCATATGAGGACAGGCACTACGAGTCAGCTGAGCAGACACCCACGCGCCCAACTAGAGTAGAGAGAGGTTGGGTCCCAGGTAGAGGCCGAGAAGGGGAACGTTCTGCAACTAGAGCACCTGCTAGACCAACAACTGAGGAGCCACCAATAGCTCCGGTTGGGGAGCATGCACCTGAAATGCCTGCTACTACATCTGGACTCCACGAGACATTGGCACATTTCATGAGCATGTTTGGTACTTTAGCTCTGGCGGGATTGATCCCAGTTGCTCCAGCTACTTCCCAGGCTGGGGGTGGAGCCTAGACTCCTGCAGCTTGTACTCGAGAGCAGCGGGTCCATGTTTACAAGGTTCTAGGAGTTATGCCAGCATAACCTGTTATTGTTGTTCAACCTTATGTCAGGCCAGAGGCATCAGAAGAGGAGCAGAGGACGCATGAGAGGTTCAAGAAGTATGATCCTCCTACTTACAGTGGCATAGTTTCTAAAGATGCACAGAGTTTTCTAGATCGATGCCATCATATTCTCTGCAACATGAGCATTATGAAGGTGAGCGGGGTCGCCTTTACTATATTTTGGCTAACAGGGGCAACATATAGGCGGTGGCAGGCTTATGAAGAGGGTAGGCGAGATTATGCAGCCACTCATTTGGACTAAGTTTTCAGATATATTTTATAGGGTACTCATTTTATAGACCCTCCGGGATGCATGGTGCATAGAGTTGGAGTAGCTATGTCAGGAGATTATGACGTTGTCGGAGTATTCCATGAGGTTTAGCGAGTTGTCCTGCCATGCACCTGCTTTGGTTTCTATAGTCAGAGATCGAGTCCACAGATATACCAAGGGGCTCAGTTATGGTCTTAGATTCAGTATAGCACGGGAGTTGGAGAATGATACTCCCTTTCAGTAGGTTGTAGAGATCGCTCGTAAATTATAGTGTATGCGAGGTCAGGAGAGGGAGGACAGAGAGGCTAGGAGGCCAGAAGACTCTAGTGGAATTAGTGGTTCCTGCGTCGCGGTCATTGTAGAGGTTATATGGGTCGACCAATTCATTCTACATTTTAGGCTCCTCGTAGTGCTACAGCTATTTGAAGGTCTCAAATCACCCATTATGCACAGTCACTTTCGAGTTCCCTCCTTCTCAGGGTGCCTTCAGCATCTGACTCTGTTTTAGCAGCCATGCCCGCATATAGGTTGTTTTGAGTATGAAGATACTAGGCATATCGTCAGGGACTGTCCTAGACATAGGAGGGGTGCACCTCCACAGTGTCCATAGGTTCCACAAGTTTCATAGGCTATGGTTCTGCTTCAGTTGCTGATCCACATACACAACCAACTAGGGGTGGAGGTTTGGCGGGTGGAGGTCTTCCAAGAAGGGGAGGCCAGACCTGTTGCTATGCTTTTCGCGTAGAACCGAGGTTGATGCATCAGATGATGTCATTACAGGTATTGTTCTCTATCATAGAGATACATCAAATTAATTTGATCTGAGTTCAATGTATTCATGCGTGTCATGTTACGTTGCTTCATAGTTGGATGTATCTCGTGATTCCTTGAGTACGCGTGTTTATGTGTATATGCATATGGGTGATTCTATTGTGGTAGACCGTTTCTATCGATCATTTTTGGTCACTATCAGGGGTTATAAGACCAGATCTAACCTTCACTACTCAATATGGTGGACTTTGACATGATATTCGGTATGGATTGGTTATTTCCCTATCACGTTATTCTACATTATCACACCAAGACTGGGACATTGGCTATGACGGGTTTTCCATAGTTGGAGTGGAGAGGTACATTGGATTATGTTCTTAGTATGGTGGTATATTTCCCGAAAGCATAAGTGATGGTTGAGAAGGGGTGCTTCACATATCTGGCCTTTATTAGGGATGTTAGTGTTGATACTCCTACCGTTGAGTTAGTTCCAATGGTGAGAGATTTCCTAGATGTGTTTCCAGTAAACCTGTCAGGCATGCCACCCGATAGGGGCATTGATTTTGGTATTGACTTGGTGTCGAGCGCTAAGCCCATTTCTATTCTACCATATCACATGGCACTAGTAGATTTGAATGAATTAAAGGAACAACTTCAGGAGTTGCTTGATATGGGTTTCATCCGATCAAGTGTCTCGCCTTGGGGTGTTCGAGTTCTATTTGTGAAGAAGAAGGACGACTCTATGAGGATGTGTATTGATTATAGGTAGCCGAACAAAGTTACAGTCAAGAAGAAGTAGCAACTACTGCGCATTGATGATTTGTTTGATCCATTTCAGGGTGCTCGGGCATTTGCGAAGATTGACTTGAGGTCGGAATATCACCAGCTGAAGATGTAGGATTCAGACATCCCGAAGACATCTTTTAGAACTCGATATGGTCACTATGAGTTTTTGGTGATGTCATTTGGGCTGACCAATGCCCTAGCAACTTTCATGTACTTGATGAACAGTATACTCCAATAATATCGTGATTTTTTTGTCATCGTTTCATTGATGAGATGTTGGTGTATTCTCACAATCGTGAGGATCATGAGCATCACTTGAAGATCGTGCTCCAGAGTTTGAGGGAGAATACGATATATGCTAAATTCTCCCAGTGCGCGTTTTGGCTTTATTAGTTGGCGTTCTCGGGTCACGTGTTGTCTAGTGTGGGGATCAAGGTGGATCCAAAGAAGATTGAGGCAGTTTAGAGTTGGACCAAACTATCTTCAGCTACAAAGATTCGGAGCTTCTTGGGTTTTGCAGGTTATTATCGACGTTTCATGGATTGTTTTTCATCCCTCGCAACTCCTTTAACTAGATTGACCCAAGAGGGTGCACCTTTAAGATTGTCCGATAAGTGTGATGTGAACTTTCAGAAGCTTTATACCGCATTGATTAAATCCCCAATGTTGGTGTACCCTACAGGTTCGGCATCTTACACTATGTATTGGCCTTCACGCGTTGTTGATGCAAGACGGTCAAGTGATTGCCTACCCATTCAGGCAGTTGATATTACCATATTTCACATGTTCTATGTGAGGTCTATACCGACCATCAGAGTCTCCAATAGTTGTTCAAGTAGAAACACCTTAATTTGCGACAACAGAGATGGTTAGAGTTACCGAAAGACTATGATATTACCATGTTTTATCAACCGGGGAAGGCTAATATGCCGGCCGATGCATTGAGTAGGAAGGCTAAGAGCATGGGCAGTTTGACATATTTACGTGTAGCAGAGAGGCCACTAGCTATGGATATTCAGGCTTTGGCCAATCAGTTTGTGAGATTGGATATTTAGGAGCCTAGCCGGGTTTTTGCTTGAGTTGTGGCACAATCACCATTGTTAGAGCGTATCAAGGACCGCCAGCTTGATGACCCTCACTTGATGATATTGAGGGACACAGTGCAGCGGGGTGGTTCTAAGGAGGTTATGATTGCTAATGATGGTGTTATGTGGATTTACGGTTGGATTTTTTTTCCAAACTTTGATGGGTTGAGAGATTTGATCATTGAGAAGGCTCACATCTCGTGCTATTCCATTCACCCAAGAATCACTAAGATGTGTCGGGACTTGAAATAGCACTATTTGTGGCGGAGAATGAAGAAAGCTATTGTTGCTTATGTCTCTCAGTGTTTGAATTGTCAAGAGGTGAAGTATGAGCATCACAAATCAGGAAGATTGACTAAGCGATTAGAGATACCGGAGTACAAGTGGAAGCACATTACTATGGATTTTGGGATAGGCTTGCCACATACCATGCAGAAATATGACGCAGTATGGGTTATTGTGGCCAAACTGATCAAGTTTGCACACCTCATTCCAGTCATGACTACCTACTTTTCAGAGCAAGTGGCTCGAATTTATATTCGGAAGATTGTTCATGTTCATGGTGTGACGGTGTCTATTATCTCCAATTGAGGCACACATTTCACACCGTATTTCTGGAAGGCTGTGTAGTGTGAGTTAGGCATACAAATCAATTTGAGCACGCCATTTTATCCACAGAAGAACGGGCAGTCCAAGCACACTATTCAGATCTTGGAGGACATGCTACGTGCTTGTGTTATTGATTTCGGGGGTTCATGTGATCAGTTATACCGCTCGCAGAGTTTGCCTACAACAACAGCTATCAGTCGAGCACCTAGATGGCTCCTTATGAGGCTATATATAGGAGGCAGTGGCATTCTCCGATTGGATGGTTTGAGCCAGGGGAGGCTAGGTTGTTAGGCAATAATTTTTCTTGAGATGCTTTGGAGAAGGTGAAGATGATTTAGGGTTGGCTTCGCACGACGCAGTCCAGGCAGAAGGGTTATGTTGATCAGAGGGCTCGTGATGTAGCATTCATGGTGGGTGAGAGGGATTTACTCAGAGTTTCACCCATGAAGGGTGTGATGAGGTTCGGAAAGAAGGCAAAGTTGAGCCCTCGCTGTATCAGCCCTTTTGAGATCCTTGAGATAGTAGATTCGGTATCCTACAGACTTGAACTTCCACCCAACTTATCAGCAGTTCACTTGGTGTTACATGTTTCCATGACACGGAAGTAATATGGTGATCCATCATATTTATTAGGTTTCAGCTCAGTCTAATTGAACAAAGATATTTACTTATGTTGAGGAGTCGGTGGCTATCCCTGACAGAAAGAAGTTGAGGTTAAAGAACATTGCTTAATTGAAAGTACAATGGAGATTTCAACCGATCGAGGAGGTGACTCGGACGACCGAGCATGACAAGCAGAGTCATTATCCCCAGCTTTATGGCACTTCAAGTATGTCTCTATCCATGTTTGAGGAAGAACGTTTGTTTTAAGAGGGGGAGAATATAGCGACCCGACCGGTTGTTTCGTGTAATTGAGCCATGTTTCCCCTTTTGAGTAGTTCTAGTATGGTTGGGCTCATTATCGAATTTGTGTTCCGATTTTGTAAGTTTGGTCAGGTTCCGAGATGCGAGCACGAGGTTGACTTTTTGAGTTGACTTTGTGTTTCTTTTTTAAAGATTGCAACTTTATTGTTCGGAATAGCTTCCTATAGTTTGAATT